>SJYC01107000.1:0-14366 GCA_006408675.1 Madoqua kirkii | reverse complement strand
TGTGTGTGTGTGTGTGTGTATGTGTGTGTGTGTGTATGTTCGGTCATGTCTGACTCTTTGGGACCCCACAGACTATAACCCACCAGGCTTCTGTGACCATGGAATTTTCCAGGCAAGAATACTAGAGTGAGTTGACATTTCTTCCTCCAGGGGATCTTCCTGACCCAGGGACTGAACCCATGTCCCTTGTGTCTCCTGCCTTGGCAGGTGAATTCTTTACCATTGTGCCACCTGGGAAGCCCCTGTGTCTATTCTTTCCCTGTGAATAGGTTCATCAATACAATTTTTCTAGATTCCGTATATATATATATACGTTAGTATGCGATATTTATTTTTCTCTTTCTGATTTACTTCATTCTTAGTTCATCCACCTCAGTTTAACCGATTCAAAATTACTCCTGTTTATAGCTGAGTAATAGTCCATTGCAGTTTATGGGGTCGCAGAGTCAGACACGACTAAGCTACTGAACTAAACTGAACTGAATAGTCCATCATATGTATGTGCTGCAACTACTTTATCCATTTGTCTGTTGATGGATATCTAGATTGTTTCCCTTGTAAATCGTGTTATTATAAATAGTAATAATTACTATTGTAACTAGTGCTACAGCTATTGTAAATAGTGCTGCAATGAATGATGAAGTACATGTGTCTTTTTGAATTATGATTTTCTCAGGTTATATACCCAGTAGTGGGATTGTGGGGTCATATGGTTTACAAAGCCTCTGATCCCAGGTGTTTCACATCAAATCCATCCACTTAGGTGCACTTTGTAAAAGTAGAGATTCAGTTCAGTTCACTCGCTCAGTCGTGTCTGACTCTTCACAACCCCATGAATCGCAGCACGCCAGGCCTTCCTGTCCATCACCATCTCCCGGAGTTCATTCAGACTCACGTTCATCGAGTTGGTGATGCCATCCAGCCATCTCATCTTCTGTTGTCCCCTTCTCCTTCTGCCCGCAATCCTTCCCAGCAAAGGGTCTAACTCCTAAGGTTACTATGTGGAGTAATCACAATCATACTTCATGCTTCATCCTTCCTTCGATGCCTGTTTCTGGGAAAACTTTAAGGGATGTCTCTTAGGGATCCCAAAACCTGAAGTTTTGAGTGCAAGTCAGGTTGTGGTGATGAAAAATCCTGGCTATTGCTAGCAAGTCCTTCCCTGTGGCTCAGATGGTAAAGTGTCTGTCTACAATGCGGAAGACTGGGGTTTGATCCCTGGGTTGGGAAGATCCCCTGGAGAAGGAAATGGCAATCCACTCTAGGACTATTGCCTGGAAAATCCCATGGACAGAGGAGCCTGGTAGGCTACAATCCTTGGGGTCGCAAAGAGTCGGACATGACTAGCAAGCGCTCTCCCCTACCTGCTTTTAAAGATCCTGTTCATTTTCTCTATTTACTATGCATCCTCATCAGACTACACAGGCCATTTTCTGTCTTTGTCTTCCGCTCTACCTCCCCTACTCCCTTCTTCGTTCTCCTGTTTCTTCCACCCTTTCTTTCAAGCGCATGCTTCAGAAAATCAGACCTAGATCTGACATAAAACAATGGATGGGTGGATGTTTGCAATTTTGCGGAGAAAGAAACTGAGATATAGAGAGATCTAAGAACTTACCCAAGTTTACTCAGCTAAGAAATGTCAGGTCTGGGCATTTCTCCTCCAAGCACTCTGTAACAGCACTTCATGGCCTTCCTATTAGTTTCTCTGATCAAATGGCATTAAGTCTGCACTTTGGTTTCTCTCCTAGGGAAGGGCTGAGTCCAGGTCTAATAGCAGCTATCAACATTCTCATGCAAGGTCTTTTTGCAATGTGTGAATAGCTTTGCGATTAATTTCTTTTAAAGCAAACTTAAACTAGCTTTTCTATTAATGCTATGAAGAGGAAAATAGTCTTGTCCAAGGTTGATAAAGAACTGAAAAGTGAGGTTACTAATAAAAGCAGAATTAGAAGCGGTTTCAGGGGTGATATGTCATGTGCTAGCCTATAAAGTAAATAGCAATTAGGACATTAGAAAAATGAGTCTCTTGGAATGGGAGCTGTGTGTGACAATTCTATCTAGGTACCACTCTCCTCTGCCTTGCTTACTTTGTGTCTCTTATTGACTAAATTGATGCATGACATTCCCCACCCCTGTGCTTAAGACAAAAGCTGTTTTGTCCCATAAAAACTCAATACCCAGGGAGAAACCCATGCCTTTCCCAAACCCCCCCCTTACATTTCGGCTTAATGTACTAGCAAATACTGTCTGTATTATATTTCACTTATGTATGGAAACAAACATTACTTGTTTGTTCATATTGTATCTATAACATATAATAATAAATACCTTAATAAGTGATATCAGATATTGTTCATAGCATAACACAAGCTAAAAGTTCTTGTCTTACGCTGTCACTCTGATTCCTTGCAACAGTCCAGTTATTTGTTATCATTATTGCCATTTTGCAGATCTGAAATAGGGGTTTGGTGCGGTGTAATGGCATGTTGAATTTTATGGTGCTTTAGAGAAAGAGAGAGCATTTGAACTCAGTTTTGCAAGGGTGTCTGGCCTCAATCTTAAGAGTGTATCCCCTCACTAAATCTGTTGTTTAGAATACCCATGTTTACAGGATATGCTGGTCACCAGCAGTAACAGAAAATCATGACTAGTTTTGCCAAAGCTTCGAGACATTATCTCTGAAAAAAATTTTTTTAATAATTTTGCTTATTTCTTTCTTTCTGGCTGCTCTGGGTCCTCACCGCACAGACTTTCTCTGGTTGCGGTGCATGGGCTTCTTGCTGCGGTGGCTTCTCTTGTTGCAGAGCCCTGGCTCCAGGCTGCTCTGTCTTCTGTAGTTGGCTTGAACTTTAGTCCCCCAGGTAGGACAGGCTTTGTGTTAATGGAAAGCCCTCTGCCTGAGCTTTCTCCACTGGATGTCTTTGTGTCATAATGGCCACCACAGGCATACCTCTGTGAGTATTGTCTAAAATACAAATACACTCGTTGTTGTAAGTCATGGGACTCCAACAAGGTCTCAAGGACAGAGGAGTATTACCTCACTAGCCAAGACAAAATGTTCTTCCAGAGCTCAGAGATAAGTTAGCCCCAAATATATTTGCTTAATAGAATTGTTCCTACAGAATAACTTTCTGGCTGCTGGATAAGATGAGAAACAGAAAAAGGAAAGGTTAGCCACATGACCCTATTGTGACAGTTGCAGGTTCATCTTCAGTTGCAACTATCATAGGCTCTGTGGCCACCCAGGACTCTCTGGGGACCATTGGAGCCATCTCACCTTGGACATAAAACATGCGGGGCCAGGAAGTATTTCCAGTCATTATGCTGCTAAGTTTTAAGAGCTAAGCTAAGTGCAATGCTTCTTGAATATGGCTGCATTTATTTATATATTTAACTGTTTTGCAGCATTTGGGATCTTAGTTCCTGGACCAGAGATCGAACCCTTGCCTTCTTCTTAGGAGGCACAGAATCTTAACTACTGGACTGCCAGGAAAGTCCATGGCTCCATTATTAAATCCCTTGGGGAGATTTAAAAGTAATAACAAAATTAAATGAAAATATTTGAGATAGATCCTAAGCATGTATTTGTTTTTGTTGTTGTTATGCTCTGAAATTTTCAGAAACTCTCTCAGCCACCCCCCTCCCTGTTAAATACATGGTAGGTGTCAGGCATGGAACAATTATTTTGCATACCTATCACACCTTTATGTCGTAGGTATTCACCCTGTTTTTCACATGAGGAAACTGAGGCACCAACACATTAGGTAACTCTCAAAGCCGCTCTTGAGTAAAGTGACCAAGCCCTGAACCCTGGCTTCTCAACACAGAACATGCTCTCTGACCCACTAGTTGTCTCCAGTCTAGACACACAGCAGGTACCCAGTTCTTTTCTTCCTTTCCGTATTCTGGCCTGCAGAATTCCACAGGCTGTATAGTCCACGGGATCTCAGAGTCAGACATGACGGAGCGACTTTTGGGCTTCCCTCATAGCTCAGTTTGTAAATAATCTGCCTGCAATGCAGGAGATACGGATTTGATTCCTGGGTCAGAAAGACACCCTGGAGAAGGAAACGGCAACCCGCTCCATATTCTTACCTGAATTCCATGGACAGAGGAGCCTCCATAGAGTCACAAGAGTCAGAGACAGTGTTGTGGCTAAATCATCAACCCTTCTTCCTTTCTTGCATGTTCTTTGGTGGAGAAAGCATTGCGCTGATGGATTTTCTGTGAAACTCTGCTTTGTAGGAGCTAATCACTTTTCTTTAAAAAAAAAAAAAGAGAGAGAGAGAGAGGGGTGAGAAATTCTTTTAGAAGGGAAAAAAGAGACCAGAAGAGAGAATGTTATTTCATGAAAGAACTTAGGGTCTCCAGGTTTTAAATGTAAGTGAAAGTTTTAAAGACCCCAATAGTCTCCTGCTCATTATATTCGATGTTCAGTCACTCAGTCCTGTCCAACTCTTTGTGACCCTGTGGACCGTAGCACACCAGGCTTTCCTGTCCTTCACTATCTCCCAGAGATTGCTCAAATTCATGTCTGTTGTGTCAGTGATGCCATCCAGCTATCTCATCCTCTGTCGCCCCCTTCTTCTTTTGCCGTCAATCTTTCCTAGCATTAGGGTCTTTTCCACTGAGTCAGCTCTTCACATCAGGTGGCCGAAGTATTGGAGCTTCAGCTTCAGCATCAGTGCCTCCTATGAATATTCAGGATTGGTTTCCTTTAGGATTGATAGTTTGATTTCCTCGCTATCCAAGGAACTCTCAGGAGTCTTCTCCAGCATCACAGTTGCTATAATCTTTTCCAGGATTTTTTCCCCCTTCTCCACTAAATTGTCTTTTTTTTTTTTTAATGGGATAAAACCATCATAATTTGCACCTAAGAAAGAGCTTTGTTGTGAGCAGAAAAATATTACTCTGCAAGAAAACAATCTTTTTTGGGAACATTTTTAACTAAACAAGTAGCATCAGTGATAGCATCACAGGGAACAGGGTGGTCTTTCTGTCCCTGCTGTAAACATTTTACCTGTGGTTTATGGGTAGCTATTGGTACTCTGTCCTGAAGCGTTAGGACTGAGCTCAATGGAGTTAGTCTGTGATTCTGGCATAAAAAAGCAGTATAAGGAAGAGGCAGAAAACTCCTAGAAAAAGATGAAATTTATCAAGCGTTTACCATGTGTCATATTCTGTTCTATGCACCTGTCATACATCATCTAGTCTGATCGCCCTGAAACACTATGAGTAATAGTTATTATCATTCCCATTCTAAATTACGTTAAATAATTTCCCCAGGGTCATTTATTAAGTGACAGAGACAGAAGTTAAACCTAAGGAATTTGCCTTCAGATACTGGACTGTTATATATTATAGAAGCTTCTTAAATATTGTTTTCTAGAAAACTCTGTGTTACTCTTAATCTTCTCTTTCATTTAATTAGCAACTGTTTCTGCATGTGTATCTTGGGCTAGAGACTGCAGAAGGTGCTGGGAATGCAGAGGAACCCTGTGAGAATTCATATCTAGAAGGAGTTCATAACATAGCATTTAGTTTAATGTATTGAAATTTGACCTTCTCTACCAAACTGCAGAAAAACTGTAAGTTATACTAAATGCTGAACACACATTTTTTTTCTATGAATAAATATAGAAATGAATGCAGGTGAAAATCACTCACTTGTGTCCAACTCTTTGCAACCGCATGGACCATACAGCCCCTGGAATTCTCTAGGCCAGAATACTGGAGTGGGTAGCCTTTCCCTTCTCCAGAGGCTCTTCCCAACCCAGGGGATCAAATGTAGGTCTCCTGCGGTGCAGGTTGGATTCTTTACCAACTGAGCCACGAGGGAAGCCCAAGAATACTGGAGTGGGTAGTCTGTCCCTTCTCCAGCTGATCTTCCTGACCCAGGAATTGAATTGGGGTCTCCTGTGCTGCAGGCGGATTCTTTACCAACTGAGCTATCAGGAAGCCCTTACAAATGAATGCATGATGCCAACTTGGGAGCAGCAGTGGGCTTATAAAATATGCTGCTAACATATATGCCAGTGTTTGCAGCCTGGACTGTTATTTGTTCTCTCAAATGTATTCCTCTTCTCTTTCTTAGTGAAACAACCCTTGATATGAACCTAAACTAGTGGACACCAATAAATTAATTACATTAGCTACTTTTTGTGTAATGAGGTATGACCTTGTAACAACTTTTATTTAAATTAATAAATATAGTTTTGTGGGCAATTTCTAACGATTTTCCTTTTAGAAAGATAGCCTACTTTTCTTTGTCTTTCCCTCCTTACTGATTCTTGTGTGGCAGATATGATGGCTGGTGCTCTGGAGGCCACACTGGCCTGTAAATTGACATAGTAAGGGTTTTAGAACTGCAGATTATAAGGATACAGATCCTGATGGTTATGAAACTCTCTCTAACCTCCTTTACGTGAAATTATGTGAGAAGAAAATTCTCCTTTTGTTCAAGTCATGGTTGTTTGCTTTTTCTTGTCAAAAGCAATTAGTCCTAACCTGAGTGATTCAGTGTTAAGATACAAATATGCACAATATTGCCAGAAGACAGATTAACTTAAAAGATGCCTGGGAATTAGCAAAGGTTTACAAGAGGTGGGTAGAAACTTGAAGAATTAGTAAGAGTTTACCAGCATCCAAGTTGAAATTCTTTCATGAATTAAGGTTCTGTTTCTAGGATTCACAGTTCAATATTGTTTTAAAATGAACTAAAAAGATGAAAGAGAAAATAAAGTGATTGCAGGTCTCTCCTTGATTCTTCTTTCACCCATCCTAATGCTGACCCTCCTCCTGCAGCAATTCTCTGAACCGGAGACGAGCACATAGTTTAAGAGAGTAAGCTCTAAATCCAGGTTGAGGTGAGTTATAATCTAAGATTCACTGTTTATTTTATTTCCTATGTGACTCTTAGCAAATTATTTACATCCTTGTGCATGGTAGCTTCCTCTGTACAAAAGAAAACACAGTAGTGTTTCTCTTTTAAGGTTGTGGAAATTAAATTGGCTGTAGCATAAGACACTCACTCAGTGTCAGCACGCAGCAAGCACTGAATATGTGCTAACGCCCTTAACTGACCACCCAGGCCTTCATACATACATCAGTAACTCCAGCCACCTCACTGCTGTCTCACCACCCATGGCCAGAAGACACCCTGCAAAATTGCAACATCACTTAGCCTCCTCTGATGTGATTCCTTTTCATCTACCTTCAAGCTTTGAAATTTCAGAGTCCCTGGTACAAAAAGCTCAGGCCAGCTGGGAACCAAAATATCTTTTTTTTTTTTTTTTTTAATCTCTGAACTCATTTGATCCTTACAAGCTCCCTGGGACATATCATCATGTCCATTTTACAGGAGAGAAAGCAGGTTCCAAGAAGTGAAAAGAAAGATCTTGTTTGATTCACCCAACAAACAAGTGGCACTGCCTTCCTATAGCCCTCCTGATTCAAGTTGTATATTCTTTCCATCATATCATGCCACCCTGTTTAACTCTGTTTTCTAAACATTGTTCATATAGCATTGATGTTATCGCCACATTCAGTGGTAAGAATGAGAGAGGAATGGCTGAGAGAGAAATAGACAGGGCAGTGTGTGTGTGGGGGGGGCGCTGAAGGTATACAGGGTTCTCTAAGGACACACATTGCCACACTGCCACCATCCTTTTTTGACAACAAGGGATGAGAGCTTGAGCACTGCAGTTGATGCAAGATCCAGCTACCTCCAAGAACAGAATATGAAACATGAGATTGATGTCCACACTCCCCTGTATCACCCTGTCTTAGAAAGCTGTGCATGATTGTGAGGACAGAGGAGTGTGGTATCTTTATGGAAGGAGCAGTCAAATCACTAGATGTGGTCCTCTCGTGACACAGAACACAGGCCTGAGAAGCCTGAGCAATTACTGTTGCAGACCTATCTAATTGGAGACATGATTAGTTGAATCTTCCTCATAGACTACACTTTAAGTAAATGGCTGGTGTCCGTAAGAGGAATTATGGCTTTCAAATCATTGCGATTGACATCTGTAAATAATTCTCAAATAGCATTCTTCATGCTGTGTAAGTCAGACCCATGTTTTCAGGAAGTGTGAGACATCTTTTGAAAATATACAAACATTACTGACTTTGGGATAATAGAACAGTTTTAGTATCGTTTGAAAAGATTGCTAAATTTACACTATTTTTGTCAACATACACAAGTAAATATGCATATTGCTCATTGCACACACATCTTAATTGCCTCTGTGAACACCTTAAAAATAGTAGTGTTTAGGGGGAAATATTTATTTTAACTCAGACAATGTTCCATTGCATGCTAATTAACAAGTCAAAAGATGTTACTATCCTCTGTATTGGCTTGAAGAAAAGAAATATTTTACAAATCTTTCCTGTAATTCCCTGGCTCTCTTGGGTGTTTGAAATCCACACGTTGCAAAGCCCTGTGACCGAAGAAAGAGACATCCAAGCCTGGAGACTGGGAACTCTGTCACTTCCTCATCATTAGGCTCATAGCCAGTGTAACAAGACGCTGGCAGAAATTTCCTTGTTGACTCAGAATATCAGGGGAAGCCTTAACCTGAAAGCACTGAACGATGAATGTCCCCATAAACCATCATTGCAGGAAATTCCCTAAGAAAACAATTAACCTGATTCTTTGATACCAGCTTAATGCCAGACTCCAGGTCATAGGAGCTAGTTATGTTGTGTACTAGTGTTTAGGGCTGCCGTAGTGAAATAACACAGACTGGGTGGCTTAAACAACAGGAATTTATCTGCTAAAAATTGTGGAGGCTAGAAATTCAAAATTACGTCTTCCTTCCTTCCCTTCTGGCTGCACTGCTCTTTGCTGTAGCACGCAGGATCTTCAGTCTTACTGTGGCATGCAGGATCTTTAGTTGCGGCATGTGGGATCTAGCTCCCTGACTCAGCCCGCCCTGCACTGGGGCTGCAGAATCTCAACCACTGGGTCACCAGGGGAGTCCCAAGGTCTGGTTTCTACTGAGCGCTCTCTCCTTGACTTGCAGGTGGCCATCTTCTCACTGTGTCCTTGTGTGGTCTTTCCTCCGTGTACACATATTCCTGGTGTCCCTTTCTGTGTTCACATTTCCTCTTCTGATAAGGACACCAGTGATGCTGGCTTAGGGTCCATTCTCAAAGGGCTTCATTTTGACCTAATCATCTCACTAAAGGCCTGTATCCAAATACAGCCACATTCTGAAATACTGAGAGTTAGAACTTCAACATACGAATTTTCTGTGGACACAGCTCAGTCCTTAACACCCTATTATTAAATGCTTTCTCTAACCATAGAGTTGGCTAAGTGCTTTTCCTAATAATAGCAGACTGCCTGGCACCTCTGATGTTTTCAGTAAAATTTAGCCAAGTGCTTTACATGCATTATGTCATTTAAATCCTATATGTTTAGGTAAATCATTCATTACCCCTGCCTATAGGGTAGAAAACAGCCTCAGAGAAATTAAGCAAATTTTTCAATGTCTCACAGTTAACAAATACTTTAGCTGGGATTCTGATGAAGATGGTCATGTATAATCCAGCTCTTCTACATTTATGATCTCATTCATCATTGTATATTCATATAACTACATGATACTCTCTGTATATACCTGGCTTTACAAATGCCTCACTGATGAGATGTTTCTAGTTAATGTCACATGTTTGTAACTCTACTCTTCTTGTATTTGATAAGAAGATGTGAAAAGTACCCAAGAATAAATTCCAGATAGTCATATGTATATAAAATTACAAATGCATATATCTTTAAACATATGGTGTACACCATATATATGCATATATTGACACATAAGAGTAAGCTGTTTGGTAAAATGACTAAATTATTTTCTCAGTATGGAACTTGCTCTTTTGGTGAGTCTTCATTTCAGTTCAATTCAGTTCACTCGCTCAGCCATGTCCAACTTTTTGAGACCCCATGAATTGTAGCACACTAGGCCTCCCTGTCCATCACCAAGGAGTTCACTCAAATAGATGTCCATCAACTTGGTGACGCCATCCAGCCATCTCATCCTGTGTAGTCCCCTATTCCTCCTGCCCCCAATCCCTCCCAACATCAGAGTCTTTTCCAATGAGTCAACTCTTCATGTGAGGTGGCCAAAATATTGGAGTTTCAGCATCAGGATCAGTCCTTCCAATGAACACCCAGGGCTGATCTCCTTTAGGATGGACTGGTTGGATCTCCTTGCAGTCCAAGGGACTCTCAAGAATCTTCTCCAGCACTACAGTTCAAAAGCATCAATTCTTTGGCACTCAGCCTTCTTCACAGTCCAACTCTCACATCCATACATGACCACTGGAAAAAACATAGCCTTGACTAAACAGACCTTTGTTGGCAAAGTAATGTCTCTGCTTTTGAATATGCTATCTAGGTTGGTCATAACTTTCCTTCCAAGGAGTAAGCATCTTTTAATTTCATGGCTGCAATCAACATCTGCAGTGATTTTGGAGCCCCCCAAAATAAAGTCTGACACTGTTTCCACTGTTTCCCCATCTATTTGCCATGAAGTGATGGGACTGGAAGCCGTGATCTTCGTTTTCTGAATGTTGAGCTTTAAACCAACTTTTTCACTTTCCTCTTTCACTTTCATCAAGAGGCTTTTTAGTTCCTCTTCACTTTCTGCCATAAGGATGGTGTCATATGCATATTTGAAGTTATTGATATTTCTCCCAGTAATCTTGATTCCAGCTTGTGCTTCTTTCAGTCCAGCATTTCTCATGACGTACTCTGCATAGAAGTTAAATAAGCAGGGTGACAATATACAGCCTTGATGTACTCCTTTTCCTATTTGGAACCAGTCTGCTTGTTGTTCCATGTCCAGTTCTAACTGTTGCTTCCTGACCTGCATATAGGTTTCTCAAGAGGCAGGTTAGGTGGTCTGGTATTCCCATCTCTTTCAGAATTTTCCACAGTTGATTGTGATCCATACAGTCAAATGCTTTGGCATAGTCAATAAAGCAGAAATATATGTGTTTCTGGAACTCTCTTGCTTTTTCCATGATCCAGCGGATGTTGGCAATTTGATCTCTGGTTCCTCTGCCTTTTCTAAAGCAAGCTTGAACATCTGGAAGTTCATGCTTCATGTATTGCTGAAGCCTGGCTTGGAGAATTTTAAGCATTTCTTTACTAGTGTGTGAGATGAGTGCAATTGTGTGGTAGTTTGAGCATTCTTTGGCATTGCCTTTGTTTGGTGAATCTTACTGTTGGTTTTTCATTAAAGAAATTCAAGAACAATTGCAGTTATTATACAAGAAATTGTTCTTAACATTTATTGAGGATTCTCAGTGTGTCAGGATCTTTGAACATTTGTTTGGTCTCATACTTCCTGAGAGTCTTAGAGGATCAGCACTTTACAGATTAAAAAAAAACCAACCAGATTCCTAAAGAAATCACAAGTGTCTGCATCAGGGAACTTTAATATTTACAGAATCTCCCAAGAGACACGAAGTAGGGAGATTAAGGAAGTGGCTTCCTAACAGTTGTTGACTGAATAAAATGCATAACCTTAAAGCTGGGAATTATGTTGTATTCAATGATGTTACTGAGGACTATAGCCTAGGAATCAGCCTGTTGGTTAGCTCTGAGGAACTGTTACAAAGAGAAAAGGGAGGAGCCAGGATATATGGGAGTTTTGCTGAAAAGCAAACAAACAAAAACCATGTAGTAGACATCGAAAGATTACTGCTGATCACAAAAAAAGACATCTCAAGTTAATGATTTTGATGCTTTTACCAAATTTTGTGGTATGCATGCATTAGCCAAGACTTTTTTTCTAAAATATTTCCCCTGAGCCCCTCAGAAATTCTGATTCAGTGTGTTTTGTTGATGTCTAGAAATTAATACACTTTATGAACTGCCCCAGGTAATCACCTGAATAGTTCATACTGCCAATATACTATTGATAAATTTTGAAATACAATAGTTGATATTAGAGGTTCTTCACCCTTGGTTCCTATTAGAATCAAGAGGAGTTTTGTTTACGGCTTTGTTTTGAGTTTTCATAGCTGTAGCCCACGTGAAGATTACCCAGAAGTTCTCAGTTAACTGATCTGAGATGGAGCTTACAAATCAAACTATTTTAAAATTCCCAAAGATTCCCTGGTGGTACAGCAGTTAAGATTTCGCCTTCCAATGCAGGGGTGTAGGTTTGATCCCTCATCAGAGAGTTAAGATTGCACATGCCTCATGGTCAAAAGGCTAAAGCATAAAACAGAAGCAATGTTATAACAGATTCAATTAAATCTTTAAAAATGGCCCACATCAGGAAAAAAAAATCCCCGAATATTTATAATGGGCATCAAAGATGGAAGAGTTAAGAATGGAATATTTGAAGGGCCAAACTGATTCTCCCAAAAACACATCTCAGTGAAAATGCTGCCCCTGGAAATTATTTCCTACAGGGGAAATATTTTTTTCTTCACTGATGATATTTCATTTCTAAAATATATTACTCTTATACTTAAAAATACCAATTCAAGATTCTTATGATGCAAAAATGTTACAGATATATAGACAATTTTTACTAAAAGAGAACATGGAGAAAAGAAGCTTCACAAAAACTGAAATTATCCAGAAGAGCTTAGAAAAATCAAAGTAAAAGACACACGTTTGGAGGCCACCATAGTTGTGACATTTAGAGGTACCTAAATTGTGCCTTGTTTGTGCTATACTCAGTCACTCAGTCGTGTCTGATTTCTTGAGACCTCATGGACTGTAGCCCACCAGGCTCTTCTGTCCATGAGATTCCCCAGGCAAGAATACTGGAGTAGGATACCATTTTCTCCTCCGGGGTTCCTCCTGAACCAGGGACCAAACTCATATTTTATCTGGTACTGGGCTAAACTGTTAGCACACATCATGGTGATTAATATTTGCAATAACACTATAATATGCACATCATACTGTTCATATGTTCATGGTGTTCTCAAGGTAAGAATACTGAAGTGATTTGCCAATCCCTTCTCCAGTGGACCACATTTTGTCAGAACTCTCTACCATGACCGTCTAGCTTGGTGGCCCTACATGGCATGGCTTAGTTTCACTGAGTTAGATAAAGTGGTAGTCAGCAAGACAAGGCTATGGTCTTGAACACCACGAACAGTATGAAAAGGCAAAAAGATAGGACACTGAAAGAGGAACTCCCCAGGTCGATAGGTGACCAATATGCTACTGGAGATCAGTGGAGAAATAACTCCAGAAAGAATGAAGAGACAGAGCCAGAGCAAAAACAACACCCAGTTGTGGATGTGACTGGTGATGGAAGCAAGGTCCAAAGCTATAAAGAGCAATAATGCATAGGAACCTGGAATGTTAGGTCAGTTAATCAAAGCAAATTGGAAGTGTTCAAACAGGAGATGTCAAGAGTGAATACTGACATTTTAGAAATCAGTGAACTAAAATGGACTGGAATGGGTGAATTTAACTCAGATGACCATTATATCTACTACTGTGGACCAGAACCCCTTAGAAGAAATGGAGTAGCCATCATAGTAAATAAAAGAATCCGAAGTTCAGTACTTGGATGCTATCTAAAAAATGACAGAATGATCTCTGTTTGTTTCCAAGGCAAACCATTTAATACCATGGTAATCCAAGTCTATTCCCCGATCAGTAATGCTGAAGAAGCTGAACTTGAATCGTTCTATGAAGACCTACAAGACCTTTGAGAACTAAAACCCAAAAAAGTTGTCCTTTTAATTATAGGGTACTGGAATGCAAAAGTAGAAAGTCAAGAAACACCTGCAGTAACAGTAAAATTTGGCCTTGGATTACAGAATGAAGCAGGAAAAAGGCTAATAGAATTTTGCCAAAAGAACACAGTGGTCACGGCAAACACTCTCTACCAACAACACAAGAGAAGACTCTATGCATGGACATCACCAGATGGTCAACACCAAAATCAGACTGATTATATTCTTTGCAGCCAAAGACGGAAACACTCTATACAGTCAGCAAAAACAAGACCGGGAAATGACTGTGGCTCAGACCATAAACTCCTTATTGCCAAATTCAGACTTAAATTGAGGAAAGTAGGGAAAACCAATAGACCATTTAGGTATGACCTAAATCAAATTCCTTGCGATTATACAGTGGAAGTGAGAAATAGATTTAAGGGACTAGATCTGATAGACAGAGTGCCTGACGAACTATAGATGGAGGTTGTTGACATTGTACAGGATACAGAAAAAGAAATGCAAAAAGAAAAAATGGCTCACTGAGGAAGCCTTACAAACAGCTGTGGTAAGAAGAGAAGGGAAAAGCAAAGGAGAAAAGGAAAAATATACCTATTTGAATGCAGAGTTCCAAAGAATAGCAAGAAGAGATAGGAAAG
>SJYC01106999.1:0-19322 GCA_006408675.1 Madoqua kirkii | reverse complement strand
TCTCTCTTCTTGCTATTCTTTGGAACTCTGCATTCAGATGCTTATATCTTTCCTTTTCTCCTTTGCTTTTCACTTCTCTTCTTTTCACAGCTATTTGTAAGCCTCCCCAGACAGCCATTTTTCTTTTTTTGCATTTCTTTTCCATGGGGGATGGTCTTGGTCCCTGTTTCCTGTGCAATGTCAGGAACCTCAGTCTATAGTTCATCAGGCACTCTATCTATCAGATCTAGGCCCTTAAATCTATTTCTCACTTCCACTGTATAATCTCAAGGGATTTGATTTACGTCATACCTGAATGGTCTAGCGATTTTCCCTACTTTTGTGAATTTAAGCCTGAATTTGGTAATAAGGAGTTCATGATCTGAGCCACAGTCAGCTCCTGGTCTTGTTTTTCTTGACTATATGGAGCTTCTCCATCTTTGGGTGAAAAGAACATGATCAATCTGATTTTGTTGTTGAACATCTGGTGATGTCCATGCATAGAGTCTTCTCTTGTGTTGTTGGAAGAGGTGTTTGCTATGACCAGTGCATTTTCTTGGCAAAACTCAAGGTCAGGGACGGCTGGGAGGAGCCACACCATATCCGAAGTCAGGGTGGCAGCTGGGAGGAGCCACCCCACGCCCAAGGCCAAGGGCGGCAGCCGGGAGGATCAACTCCATATCCAAGGTGCGGTGGCTACACAGGCGCAGGAGAGCCTAGAGGAGCTATTCCACGTTGAAGGTCAGGAAGGGCAGTTAGGAGATACCCTTCCTCCAAGGTAAAGAGCAGCAGCTGCACTTTGCTGAAGCAGCTATGATGAGATACCCCATGCCCAAGGCAAGAGAAACCCAAATAAGATGGTAGGTGTTGCAAGAGGGCATCAGAGGGCAGACACACAGCCTGGAGAAGAATGCTCAAACTACCACACAATTGCACTCATCTCACACACTAGTAAAATAATGCTCAAAATTCTCCAAGCTAGGCTTCAGCAATACGTGAACCTAGAACTTTCAGATGTTCAATCTGGATTTAGAAAAGGCAGAGGAACCAGAAATCAAATTGCCAACATCTGCTGGATCATCAAAAAAGCAAGAGAGTTCCAGAAAAACATCTATTTCTGCTTCATTGACTATGTCAAAGTCTTTGACTGTGTGGATCACAATCAACTGTGGAAATTTCTGAAAGAGATGGGAATACCAGACCACCTGTCCTGCCTGTTGAGAAACCTGTATGCAGGTCAAGAAGCAACAAGTAAAACTGGACATAGAACAACAGATTGGTTCCAAATAGGAAAAGGAGTACGTCAAGGCTGTATATTTGTCACCCTGCTTTTTTAACTTATATGCAAAGTACATCATGAGAAATGCTGGGCTGGAAGAAGCACAAGCTGGAATCAAGATTTCTGGGAGAAATATCAATAACCTCAGATATGCAGATAACACCAGCCTTATGGCAGAAAGAGAAGTAGAAGTAAAGAGCTGCTTGATGAAAGTGAAAGAGGAGTGAACATGTTGGCTTAAAGCTCAATATTCATAAAACTAAGATCATAGCATCTAGTCGCATCACTTCATGGGAAATAGATGGGGAAACTGTGGAAACAGTGACTGACTTTATATTTGGGGGCTCCAAAATCACTTCAGCTGTTGACTGCAGCCATGAAATGAAAAGACGTTTACTCCTTGGTAGGAAAGTTATGACCAACATAGACAACATATTAAAAAGCAGAAACATTACTTTGCCAACACACGTCTGTCTCGTCAAGGGTATGGTTTTTCCAGTAGTTTTGTATACACGTGGGAGTTGGACTATAAAGAAGTGAGCCCCAAAGAATTGATTCTTTTGAACTGTGGTACTGGAGAAGACTTTTGAGAGTCTTCTGAAGGAGAAGCCTGCAAGGAGATCCAACTAGTCCATCCTAAAGTAGGTCAGTCTTGAGTGTTCATTGGAAGGACTGATGCTGAAGCTGACACTCCAATACTTTGGCCACCTGATGCAAAGAGCTGACTCTTTTAAAAAGACCCTGATGCTGGGAAAGATTGAAGGCAGGTGGAGAAGGGGACGACAAAAGATGAGATGATTGGATGGCATCACCAACTCAACGGAGATGAGTTTTAGTAAATTCTGGGACTTGGTGATGGACAGGGAGGCCTGGCATGCTGCGGTCCATGGGGTCGTGAAGAGTCAGACATGACTGAGTGACTGAACTGAACTGAACTGATGTTACCCATCATATCCATCATTATTGGATATGCTCTACTGCTTAGAAAACTTTTCAATTTTCACAAAGAACATAATTTAGGGACCAGAATTCAAAGCTCATGATCAAAGTCAATGATTCAAAGTCAGTGATATTCCTATTAGAAAACACTATTATTGTGTACCATTTCCAGATATACTTGTGTGACTTCTCCATTGAAGCAATAGAGTTGGGCTTTGAGGTTCCAAGTATAAGGAAGAAATTCTTAGGGGTAAAAATGACAGAAAAAAATCTGACTGTGGAGACCATGAAACAAGGCCAAATGGGAAGCCCACATTCCCCCATACTCATCTCCTGAAAGAACTAATCCCATTGGAATTCAGATTCCAGCAAGGCATGCATGTCAACTGGAAAAAAAAAAAGTACAACATTGCAATTGAGAGTTAAGTTTTATTTAGGGGCAAAATGAGAACTAAGACCTGGAACATAGCCTTTCAGATAGCTCTGTACCTCTGGAGAGGTTCCAGGGGAGGTCAGTATATATGTAATCTTAGTGAGGTTGATACATGCTGTCAAGCACACATTTTATCAAAAGGTTGCTCCTAGTCATGAGAAGAAGATAGCTCTGTTAATTATTTTACCTGTTTTCTAGATTTGAGAAGATGCAAGAAATCAGGTACATGAATCCTTCTCCCCAGAATGTCTAACTCTCTGAAAACCTATTTTTGCCAGTGTTCCTCAGAGCACAGAGTGCCTCACTCTTGATCTCCACACTGAAATTTCAAGGAGTATTGAAGGTCAGTAACTGCAGTGGCTAGTGGCTTAAGCCTTGTAGAGGCAGAGGACAAGTGACCATTTTTAGTTGGCATGTGGATTTCCTGATTCTTTCTTCATGTATTGTTGTTCTAGATCTACCTGTTTACAAGCTGCTGTTACAGCTTAAGATTGTGCCAAGCTCTATACTCAGTACTGAGAACATTCAGTAAAATCACTACCCTTATAGTCCCCTACATAATCAAGGGAAATTGAGAAATATATTAAAGCTATGGTGTATTTATGTTAGGGCTTTGCTGGTGGCTCAGCAAAGAATCTGCCTGCAATGCAGGAGACTGGGGTTCAATCCCTGGGTCAGGAACCAGGGATCAAGGAATCAAACCCAGGTCTGCCTTTACATTAAGGAGTATATAGTGAAGTCACTTTTATGGGAGACGGAAAATAACATGGAGTGCAGAAGGAAGGAAAACAAATGAAAGAAACAAATAAAGAAGCTGATTTTCAGAAACATTGGAGAGCTGGGGTGAGGGGACTGCACTCCCCCCAAAGAGCCCATCCTCCCCCCATTCCCTCTTGACTTTTTGTCTCGAAAACATCTTGAGCCAGTAGCTTGTTAGGTCTTATTGATGATGATACAGTGAATTTCCACTTCTCCATGCATCCACTCAATCCTTCAAAAATTCCCAATGGGAAGAAGTGCTTTTTAAACCACCTGTTCTCCTCTGAGTTCTATCATTATGGGCCAATTTCTTTGAAAGTGTCTCCTAAAAAAAGAAAGAAAAGAAACCTACTGACTAACCAGGAGCTGTCCATCAATAGCAGAAATCCTGTGGCAGCTATTTACCGTATGTACTTGTTTTCCCTCTTCTGGTCTAAATGATATTTTTTGGAAAATAAAAAAATGTATTGATACGAGCTCTCTTTTTTTAAATTTTCAGATCAATTGAGTAGCTCTATTCTTTTCTTTCAGGAAAAATGTGTGCTAGTTATTTCCCATTGAGTAAGGTTATTAAAAGATATAGAAAAAGTAGAAATTCTATTCCCTAAACCATCCCAGAGCTTCTGTTACAGGGCACAAAACCCTAAAGTGTTGACCATTCAGCTGTGCAAGTTTCAGATGATCCACTCAGAAGTCATATGTCTATTTATATATCTTCTATTTCACTATATTTTCATTTTGATTGATTTTCAATTTTTTTTTCTGAACTTCATAACTTGGAGATAATACACGCCTGGCACCGACCATTTTATATTTTTAAAAAAATGTACTGAACATTTGCTCTTAAGAGAAAATTGGATCTCTGATGTGACTATTTCTATTTAATGTCAGGTAGTCACAACTTGTTAAGACCTGCTTTTCTCAAGGCTCTGAAGCTGGGCTTATAATGAACATTCATTTTCAGTGTTTGGTGTGTGCTTATGATTTTCTTCATCTGTAAATTACCTGCAATTCTGTTTTACTAGGCTGCTTCCTAATATAAAACCCTAATACTAGTAATATGACTTACTTGAATTTACATCCGTATAAACTAATTAAAAATTAGTAGTAACTGAATGATGTGTGTAGCTCAGTGAACAGTATCATACTAATGCCAACTTTCTGGCTTTGATATTAATCACTTGGATAGCATTAGCATGTTACCACTGGAAAAGGTAAGAGAGGTGCCCATGGGACTCCATGTACTATTTGTAGAAACATCTGTGAATTTTTAACTATTTCAAAATAAAAATGAAAAACAACAGTAAAAAGAAGAAACAAAGATCATTGCAGACTAACAAATATAGACTTAAAACAACACAATTTGGGTTCCTGGCTCCATCACTTAAGAGCTGACTGGGAGAATTATTTGGTCTCTCAAAATTTCATGTTGTTCTTCTCTAAAATGGAAGTAGTAGAGGTGGTGAATTGTGTAAGAAAAATTTTCCAATAAATCTTGCTTGAAGCTGTAAAACTGTGAGGAACATAAGTGACACAGATAAGACTAACAGCAACAAGCACAAAATCTGTGTTGACTTTCTTATGTTTAAGTGTTTATTTGTTCTATACCTTCTGTCTTAGACACGTATATGTTAAGATAACTTGACCATTGAGTCCTTCCAAACCTCTGAATTCCCTGCCCATTCATGTTTCTATCTGTTGGTTTTGAGGTGATTTTAGGATAAATGACTAATAACAGAAGGAGGAATTTAATCTTTCTTGGCTCCCTGTTCCCATCACAATACTAAGCACAGGGTCAAGACCAAAATATATTGGCTAAACAGGTTACTACTCAAAGGCCCTTGAATATGGTAAAAGGCAATCGTTCAAATGCTCTGTTTTACAATTAAAGCAGCTAATTCACTGTCATTAAATAAACAATCCATTGGATATCATCATTTGAAATGAAAGCAAACACTGTAACTTCATAACCCTGAAAAACTCAGAAGCCAGAATTTCTTTCCCTGTCATGACAGAATGTAACACCATAAAACATCATTTGGAAAAAGACATGGAACCATCCCAGTTTTTTTTTTTTTTTCATTTGTTTCTTATCTAATCTTGAGTATGCTGGTGCATTCCTAATGAGTAACATTGTTATAGACAGATTTTTGTGCAAAAGACTTCTGAAGCTGTATTGCATGCTAACAAGGAATACCAGCTACAATAAATTGTCTAACATCTACCCTATAAATTACATTTTTTAAAGGTCCATATACTAATGCAAACATGCACGGCATATTTAATTTCCTGATTAAAGAAGGCAACCCTCCCAGAAGAGTGAATCCCTGATCATCATAGTCATAATGGAATGTTATTCCTCTGCATGGAATTCTATGTCATTGTTCTCCCCTTATTGAGTCCTCAGTGTTCACAATCAACTATGGACTAGTAGTTGAAAGTTGAAATTGATGTGGCTCCAAGATGCATACATTTTTGTCAGTTATATAGAGATCAGTTCTACATGCGTATTTTTGGCCTTGATCTCCATAAATGTTCCACACACTTTGACAACCATCTTCCAAAGTTTTAACTGCAAAGGATGTTGATGAAGAAAATGATAGCTCCCATATGAACCAAAAAGTGCTGATGACACATAATGTACAACCTGATGACCATTTATGATCTTATCAGAGAACCAGTGTCCATTTGAGACTTCTGGAAATAAGACCATCAAGCACCAGAGGCCGGTGCAACCATCTTATACAGTGGGAAAGGAAAAATAAATCTTCTTTTCTGATAAGTGACACCTTGGACAATATAACAAAATCACATTTTTATGTATTTTAATTAATTTATTTATTTGACTGCACCAGGTCTTAGTTGAGGCATGTGGGATTTACTTACCTGACCAGGATCAAACCTGAGCCACCTGCATTGAAAGTGCAGAGTTTTTGCCCCTGGACTACCAGGGAAGCCCTAAAATCACATTTTCAAGATTATGCATTACTTTGACATATTTTGAATGACACTGACTAAGTCATAAATATGTCAAAACCTGTGAAAAATCTAAATCTAAACTTTCCCACCTTTTTCCTGGGTGATCTGAAATGAATTATTAGCACCTAAATTCATAATGTCATCTGTAAAATGAGGAAAATTTTAAAAAGAAAGAAAAAAAAATCTTGAACAGTTTTGTGTGGATGAAATGATGTCCATGCTCTGCTCCCACATCACATAACAGAAGTTAAACTACTGTACCTTTTCCCCTAAATTATATTAAAATTGCTTACCTGCTAAATTGGTAAGAATCTTATTTCAGAGTCTTACTTCTACTGTACCATCTTTGTCCTTAGAATCTAAGGATTATATGAGAACACTAAGGAGCTACAGCACAAGCCAGTCTCCTGTCTAAGATGAATAAATGGAAAGAGGGAGGGTTTAGGCCTGTCCACAAGTTTCTGTTGATGTCCTTGTTCCTCCAGGCTGCAGGGTATGCTCTTGCATACGGTCTTCCACTAGTCAATCACGGTGGCTTATCTTTGCTAGGATGAAGTCTCTGTAACCCAGATCCTGGGAAACTGTCTTAAAGATGTAGGGGTCTCTTCTTCAGATATTGTCCTTTCACCACTGCTTTGTATAAATAAGCATGCCCTTTTCTCTCAGCATAGTGGTTTTACATCCAGGTTAATGGATATCTGTCCTTGGTGACTACATAATCAATATTCGTATTTCCAGAATCAGAGTTCTTCTCCAGAAATCAACTTATATCTTCTTATTCTTTAGAAACAAAAAAATAATAATAACATTTTTTTTAGAGTTGGAATTCAGAAACACAAACCCAAATTTAGATTTTAACAGTTACAATTGTGACTTCATAAGAGGACAAGCTTAAGCATCTTCCTGTAAAACAGTTTAATTGGCTCTAAAATGACCTTATTTTCAGTTAAAAGGAAAGACACATTTAAAATGCCAACCACTTCTGTCTTGCCTTCCTGTGTTATGAAAACTGATCATAAATTCATGGGAAAAGACCAAGAAAGTGTAATTGTTGATTTTATATGGCAGCTTGGCTGAGTCACAGTGCCTGGATATTTGGTCAAACATTATTCTGGATATTTCTGTAAGTGTATTTTTTGGATGAGATTAGCATTTAAGTCAGTGGACTTTGAATAAAGCATATTGCCCTCAACAGTGGAGGAATATGTCTCACACAATCAGTTGAAGCCTTTAAAAGAACAAAGACTGACCTCCCCTGAACAAGGATTCTACCAGCAGACTGCCTTTGAACACAAACCACAACTGTTTCCTGAGTCTCCAGCTTGCCAGATTTTGATTTAATAAGACCATACAGATTTTGATTTACTGAGACCTGATGATTATGTGAGTCAGTTCCTAGAAATCAGTCAATCTCTCAATAATAGATATGGTGATAGTACATGTGGTAATAAATAGATATGGTAATAAATAGATATGGTTATAGATAGATATATTTATATGGTGATATATGGATACAGATAGTTATAGATGGATAGATAGACACAGATCTGAGTATATGGTACTGAGACTCTATCCAAACCAAACCAAAGTTCACAAAGTAATCCCACTTCATGATTTTCTCCATTCTTCCACAAATCCACTTTTCTCTTCTCTCATGTCCCAACTTAATCTAATCTTTGAGTTTAAGGTAAAGTACTTTCTGAGTGAAAATTTTGTCTCACGTATCTCCTCAGGATTAAAGTACATTCATCTATATTAATTTGCACAGGTTCTATACTAATCAAAGAGGATTTTTCTGACTAAAACTGACTATAGAAATCTAGAGAAGTGGGCTTTAGACAGTATCAAAATTTTACATGGAAGTATGAACAGAAGTGGGTTATAACTGCTGATTTTATTGCATAGTAAATTTACTTTGCATACATCAACTTCCCTTAGTCCTGTTGATGCAGATCATAAGGTTAGCAAAGCTTTCCTTCAGACAATAATTAGACTGCATAAGAATTGAATGGGTAATACTAAATTTATATGCTTGAATAAGTCAATATTTTTCTTATTTTTAAATTATTTTTAAAATGAGAATATTTAAGCATGCTATCTTTAACTGTAATTTAGCCAAACTATAATATTGTTGATTGTTTTCAGAGCTCCTATTTCAGGATGAATGTTCATTTCTTCATCTTTGATTTTCATCTATTGACTTTTGTTAGTACTAAAGTATTTTCTGAAACTTTCTGTAAGAAAATAAGAGTCTCACGTGTGCTACACAAGGCCATTCAATAGGACTTTTTTTCCTAAAATGATTTTTATAGATAATGGAAGTAACTAGCTATCAGTGTTTAGCTGTGCAACAATTTGTATGCTGCTTTTAAAGAAGCGCTGAAGATGGCAGAGCCTGGTTTCTCAAGGCCAGAATACAAGGGATCCAATTGTATATTTATTTTATTGAAAATTCAAGTGAATGGTTTACTTTCTACAATTAGAAAATGTCCATGGGTTAAATTGTATCAGGAAGTGTACGACTGAAGTAGATAATAAAATTCTTTCTTATATACTGGTAGGATGTACAGATTCTGGGATGGGCAAAGATGGAACTCTTATGCAAGACCCCTGGCATTGGGCATCTTCAGATAATTACTTCATATCAACACAGAAATCAATTTATTTTCTTCACGTGGATAAAAATAATAGCAAACAGAAATATTGATATTTTCTTCATTATTTGACCGAAGAGGAAAGTGAAGAAAGTCAAATCTCTTGAAACCTACATAACGTTATAATGTTTATTGGGTATTAATTGTGTATAATTGTGTGTTTTGTAGGATAGGTATTCTCCAATGATACTTATTTATACTTTTCTGTACAACTCTGCAAGAGACAACTTTCATAGATATGTCATAATGGACAAGCCTTGAGATCCTGAAATGGACCTTCATTGAGTAACTGCTCTCTCTTTGGAAATGTTTTACTTTTCTCTATTAAAAACCCTAGCAGGCGTAAAGCAATAGGCCACTTGGTAAATAAGTAAATCAAGGCTCAGATAAGTTATTTATTATTCATTTTTGGCTGCACTGGGTCTTTGCTGCCATGCTTGGGATTTCTCTAGTTGGGGTAAGCGTGGGCTACTCACCATTTGTGGTGTGCAGGCTTCTCATTGTGGTGACTTCCTTCCTTGCAGAGCATCGGCTCTTGCGCTCTCAGAAGTTGCAACTTGAGGGCCCTACAGAACAGGATCAGTAGTTGTGGCACATGGGCTTTGTTGCCCTGCAGCATGTGAATATTCCCAGATCAGAAATCGAGCCAGTGCCCCCTGCATCGTCCGGCAGATTCTTAACCACTGGACCACCAGAGAAGCCCCCGCTACGCTTTCCTATCTTGCATCATGTGTGTGTAATTTGCTCTGTGTCCTCTCCCACTAGACAGAAGGTTCTCGAGGACAGGAGCATGTTTCATTTCTGCACTGTTTTAATCTGCATTCTCTCTGGAACTACCATGCACTGTCGTAATAGAATTACCTGTCCAGGGAAGTGCCTGACGTTAACAGAAAATTATATAGAGTGCCTCGTATAAGGCAGACGCTGTGCTGGGTTTGGGGGCCATGACGCTGAAGAAGAAGACGTGCTAAGGATGAACAGGAGAAAGGAGAAGAAAGGATTCTAAATATGGTGCTCAGCAGAGGTGAGGTTATATTCAGGCTATAAGCTAAAGGGTGAGAACCCAGCTATGTAAAGACTGATGTGCAGAATATTCCATGCACTGAGAAAATACCAAATTCAAAGGATCTGTGTTTTTAAGAAGAGTTGTTATGGTTAGGTAGCCTGTGTGGCTATACCAGAGCAAATGAATATGTGTGCCTGCCTGAGTGTATGTGCTTGTACATCTATATACGGTTCTTCGTATATTTTTCAGTCCTTTTGTTTAAATCCTTGAATCCTACACTCTCTTTTTTTATTTTTACCTAAGCTGAATAGCTACTTAAATGGTTGGAGTCTCCTTTTTTACATAAATTTATTTATTTTTAGTTGGAGGACAGCTGCTTTACAATATTGTGTTGGTTTCTCCATACATTAACATGAGTCAGCCGTAGGTATACGTACGTTCCTTCCTTCTTGAACCTCCCTTCCACCTCACCCCATCCCACCCATCTAGGTTGTCATAGGGCACCAGGTTTGAGCTCCCTGTGTCATACGGCAAATTCCCCTTGGCTATCTATTTTACATATGGTAATGTATATATTTCAGTGCTGCTCTCTCAATTTGTTCCACTCTCCTTCCCCTACTGTGTCCACAAGTTGGAGTCTCTTGAAGTCATATTCACTGGTGTCAAGTAAGGAAAACAGGTATTGATCAAGTGTCCCTACAATAAATGGAACATGAAAAGTTGATAAGCTTGCTATAAAGGAAAGAAATGCCATTCTATGAGAGCATGTAATAGTGAAACTTGACCAAGTATCTCCAAAATACTATCACTAACACTAGGTGTTAAAAATTCAGATTCTTGGCTGAGAGCCAGGACAATTTAGACCTGTTAGAGCAATGCCAAAGGTTTGTTATATGTCATCAGAGAATTATTTTATGAGTTTAGAAGATAAACCAATCAAAGCAAACAAAAAACTAGCAGACTACTGGAGTTCATTTCCATTCTAACAGAGAGTGCACATATTTTTAGATAAACTTAAATCCTACAATTGCAAAGGTTAAAGACCCAGATTCTCTTCTCAATATATGAAAGAACAGAAGGGGTCTCCCTCCCAGCTCCTACTTAAGATCTGTGGTCAGACACCAATTCCATCATTTCCACCGCTCTGCTTTTTTCAGTTTTACTCTGTACTCTTTCTTTCTTTCTTTTTTCTTTTTTTTTTTTTTTTTTTGGCCACTGAGAATCTTATAACCCACCTCATTCTTAGTAAGTAAATATCTGACCATCCATCCCCAAGGCTGGTACAAAAGAGATGCATTTTGACATTTTGATACTGGTCAATAGTTTTACAAAAGATGTCAAGGTATCTCCTCAAAACACTATGCCGTAAGCGTCCGTTAGATGAAAATGCCAGCTGAACTGTTTCATTCTTCCTAAGCAAAACTATTCAAAAGGTGCAGGGCATCAGGATGGACTACCTGTGAATAGCTGTGAAAAGACAGCAGGAAATATAAGAGGTCAGAAGGAATAAAAGCAAAGTATTCACCATTGCCGTAACCATCAGCATGCCCTCCTGAGCTAACCTTTCTTGAGGTTCTAACCCCACTCTGCCTAGAGAAAGTCCCTGTGCAAATGAAAGATAGCTCTGATCCTGCTGTAGCAATAGAAATATGTCTTTGCGTAAGATCCAGGAGGTAGAGAAATAAGGAATCATAAATTCCACGGGTGCTTATGGCTGCTAACAGAGAAAAATACGGGGGCCTCTGAGTGTTGCAACTGTTTCCATCTGTTCTCTTTATGTGTAACTGCTGTAAGAAATTAGTGACTGCCAGAAGTCGCTTGGTTTGCAATTACAGTGTTTAATGATATTAGTATAAACTAGGAGAATGAGCTACTCTATTTTAGAATAGAAAGCACAAATGAAGGTGAAATCAACTTTTGAGATACTATATCACTTATGAGATCCTTTGTCATTACCTAAAACAATGGAATATTCTCACTTTACTTGAAAGCAGATGGAAAATCCTAAGACCTGCTGATCTAAGTTGAAGAAAACTTTCACACAAAATCTCCTCGATTTTCATAACCAATCATAGGAATGACTTTATTTGTCTCCTATGGGTCAAATGGCTAAGTGTAATAGAGATTAAAAATCACAAAGCTGGTTCTATTACAAGTTAAACTTTGACACCCTAATGCTTGTTTTGTGTCCAAATGAGATGCCACAATATCTATCCTTGTTTTTAGTCTAACTCTGGTAAGACATACATTTTGGGCTCTGGTTTTCACCAAGAACTGCCAACCAGCGTTACAACCTTCATATTAAGTTGTGCAACCCTGGAACCTCCCTGGCTGTCCAGTGGTTAAGACCTTGATCTTCCAGTGCAAGAAGTGTGGGTTTGATCCCTGATAGGAAACGAAGATCCCACATGCTCCACAGTATGGCCAAAAAGTAAAGATTTATAATTGTTCATTTTTAAAAAACTAATGCAACCCTGGGTAAGCCATTTCAGAAAATAAGAATCAGAAAAATCGTGTGTGGAGTGGGTTTATTAATGTTTGCCCTGAATGGGGCACAGAAATGATGATGTGGTCAGAAGATGTCTGTAGAGGCTGAGGAGTCTTAGTAAAACAAACCCTTGCAAATATAGATGGTCAAAAAATAGTGAGTCTCTTAAAGAACAAGTGCAATATAGAATTTTCTTTAACTGTTAGTCAACAATGGAAGAAAAATAAAAATCCACAAGACAACTATTATTTCTTCTGTGGGTGGCAGTGGATATTAGCATAAAATAGATGCATCACAGAGAAGATGGCTATGGGTTGGAATGCCCAATCTGTCACATCCTAGCTTGTAGGACTTATATAAACCCCATAACTTCTCAAAGTCTAAAATTCTCAACTGTAAAAACATAAATAATTCCAATTATTATTGGAATGTTGTGAATAATACCACAGTGAGAATGTTATGAATTAATGGATGTGAAAAGCTTGACGTGCAATAAGTGAATAATAAAACCAGTCTGTCTCTTTGAACCATTCATTCAAAGCCTAAATGTACTTTTACTAGAATTTACTGTTTGGAGGGTCAATGGAAATATAATGAAAGCTTTCTCATAAAAATTGTAGACATATACAACTTGCCATGTATTTCTGAAGTTCACAGATGACTTGTAATCTATCAACAGGTTCATGCATTGTTCACAGATCCCGTGTACACACAGTTGATAGACCCCAGGAAGGTGAAAAGCAGGGATGGTGTTTAAGGTGTTCTGCAAACACTTCAGATAATTTGTGTGAAAATTCTTAAAATATCTTATATTAAAATGCTCAACAACAACCAAAAATACTCAACAAAGCATATTTCTTGGAGTCTAGTTATACAGCAGCTATCACTTCTTTTCTGAGATGAACCAGTGCAATGTAAGATCGTAATAAAGAAGCCAGGTGCACATATTTGCAACAAAACATTTTCTCCTGCTGCACTTAGGTTGAGGTTACCAAGTTGTGCTTATTGGCTTATATTCTCAAGTTTAACAACCCCTGCTTTTAAAGGCACAGAGCATCTGGAAGTGGTGGAGAACTTTGAGACCAAAAGACAAGACCTTTGGGAAACTACTACTCTTGAGTCCCTATTCTTAAGCTAATAATGGTGTTTTGTCAGCTTCTCTAGCCATGTTCTCCTCTGAAGCCTCTAGACATGAAAAACATTTTATTGCATGTGAGTGTGTGTGTGCTTAGTCATGGCCGACTCTTTTGCAATCCCATGGACTGTAGTCTGCCAGACTCCTCTGTGCATGGAATTCTCCAGGCAAGAATACTGGAGTGGGGTGCGATTTCCTCCCCCAGGGATCTTCCCAACCCAGGGATCAAACTCACATCTCTTGCATCTCCCAGAATGACGGACAGATTCTTTACCACTAGTGCCACCTAAAAAGCCCCTTATTTATTGCATATTGTCCTTATCTCAGACGTGTAGTAATGTAAAAATCCCTTATATCATTTGTGTGAGACTCCTCTGTGCATGGAATTCTCCAGGCAAGAATACTGGAGTGGGGTGCGATTTCCTCCCCCAGGGATCTTCCCAACCCAGGGATCAAACTCACATCTCTTGCATCTCCCAGAATGACGGACAGATTCTTTACCACTAGTGCCAACTAAAAAGCCCCTTATTTATTGCATATTGTCCTTATCTCAGACGTGTAGTAATGTAAAAATCCCTTATATCATTTGTGTGTTTTTTTTTAGTTATTATGAAACAAATATTAAAGAGAAAACAAGTCCATCTTTGTTTTCAACCTACATTTATTTAATGTATAATCATATTAATAGCCATAATTATGGCAGTTTTGCAAAAAGTAATGATTGGGCATTTATATAGGATCATGTATAACTATTATTTTGAAAAGAATGTTTCCAACTAGATATTTGTCTGAAAGTATTGAAATGATTATTTCAGAGTTTTTAACAAAGACTTGATATTCCAGTAAATCTCATAAGTTTTGGCATATAGGCAGGCCTTATTTTACTGCACATTGCTTTGTTATGTTTTGCAGATAATCGCATTTTTGTTTGTTTTGCACAAATTGAAGTTTTGTGGCAAACTGGTTTACTGGTACCATTTTTCCAACAGCATTTTTCCGCTTCAGGTCTCTGTCACGTTTTGGTGATCCTTGCAATATTTCAGATATTTCCATTATTATATTTGTTATGGAGATCTGTGATTAGTGATCTTTAGTGTTACCACTGCAATTGCTAAAGGCTTGGATAGATGATGGTTAGCATATTTCAGCAATGAAGTATTTTTAAATTAAGGCATATATACTGCTTTTTTAGACATAGTTTTTGCATATTCAGTAGACTACAGGATAATGTAAACATAACTTTTATATGCACTGGGGAACAAGACAATTCATGTGACTGGCTTTGTTGTAGTGGTCCAGAACTAAATTTGCAATTCTCTGAGGTTTGTTTGTACAGTTTTACAACGTCTTTAGTTAAATGGTGGAACAAAAGCAGCCACAACAAAAGCCCTTGGAAAAGAAAGGCAAGAGTTTAAGTTGATAAAACTGGGAAGACATATTAAATGTAGGGAAGAGATATGGAATATATAAATCAATGACATATAATAAAACATTGTCATTACTCAGAAAGGCTTCCCTGGTGGCTCAGATGGTAAGGAATCTGCCTGTAATGCAGGAGACCTGGGTTCGATCCCCAGTTTAGGAAGTTCCCCTGGAGAAGGCAATGGCTACCCATTCCAGTATTGTTGCCTGGAAAATCCCATGAACAGAGGAGCCTTTACCCAGAAGCAAAATATATAAATTGAAATAATTTTGTGGTCAAAGACCTGTTTATTTGATCAGGTTGATTACAGGAAGCTAAGGTGAGACCAAACAAATGTTTTTAAAAAAACAATACAAAAATCCAACTGTGTGTGCCCTTCCCCTCCTGTGTCCCTGAAAGGAGATTGAGAACTTGATATCTCAGTATATTTCAGAAGTGGGGCTGGGAAGATGGAGATTCCAATTGCTATGACCAATACTCATTTTCTTCTGCAGCTTCAGCTTCCCCTGCAATCTTCCTCCATTTATTTTTATTTCTGACCACAACATATATATTGAATATCTATTCTATGTCAGGGCTTTTGCTAAGAACCACAGATTCAGAGATGAATAAGAGAAAACTTTTGCTCACAAGGAATTTACAGATTTGTACTAGAGGACTTGCAAATAGATTATCAGAGACCAGGATGATAATAGCTCAGATGGAGATGGGGAAACTGCATTGTGAACTTAAGAAAGAGGCTGAATAACTCAGCTAGGGAGAGAATAGGGTTTTGGAAGACTTCTCATAGAATTTAAGTGCCAGCATTCTCTGGAGACTCCCCTGGAAGAGCCAGCTAACTGTTTCTACTCTGGAAAAACTTATCATCTCCCCTGCCTCTCTACCACTGCTCTATCGGCCACTATAATAGCAGTGGCATAATAAATACACTAAGTGCCAAGTTGATGCTAGCTTCGATAATGACTAGAGTATCGCAAACAGTACAGAACTCCTTCCTAGGGGAGTAAGGGGAGGCTAGAGAGAGCATTCTGGAAGAAATTACATTGGAGTTAAACACTGAAGAATAAGAGTTGGCCAGAGAAGGAGAAAAGGAAGTTCGGTTCATTCCAGAAAGATACTTAAGATAAGTATGTATGTTTGTGTCTCTTTGGTTCCAGAAAGTGTGGCCAAATTTCTGTTTCTCTGTAGAGAAATGTTCATTCTGATTCAGCCAGGTTTGCTAAGGATGAAGAAGGGGAAATGCCTCAAAGGAAATAATTTTGTTGCTGTTGTTTCTTTGTTTTAAGAGGTGTAACAGGAAAAAAAAAAAAAGAAAATTGAATGGATTAGTATGTTTGTGTCTCTTTGGTTCCAGAAAGTGTGGCCAAATTTCTGTTTCTCTGTAGAGAAATGTTCATTCTGATTCAGCCAGGTTTGCTAAGGATGAAGAAGGGGAAATGCCTCAAAGGAAATAATTTTGTTGCTGTTGTTTCTTTGTTTTAAGAGGTGTAACAGGAAAAAAAAAAAAAGAAAATTGAATGGATTAAAGAGTATGCCTTCTTTGGGGAAAGGGCAAATAACATATGAGTCCTGTGTTTACCACAAGAACAAGGTGAGTTTCTATAACTCACAGGGTTTTCAGAGGAAAATGAACTAGAGGAACTTCTGGGTCCCACTGCTGGTAACTAGTCGCACTTAACAAAAATATTTCATTCTCTAATTTACTCTTCTCCCAAGCATACTTTTTCAGTGAATAGGGTCTGAAGACTTCATTTATATGTCTGTAAACATCCTGAAAAATATACAGAAACTTGGTCAGAAGAAAGATATTGAAGAGAAAGAAAGATATTGCTTGGCATAATATGTCAGTTTCATCCTAGGCATGGCCCTAAAAGCTGACTTATAACAGGCAAGAAAACAAATGGATTTCTTCACTCTTGCCTAACTTTCATGTACACGATACATAAATAATGTAAAAAGGTGACTTCTGTGCTGACTTGCTTTCTCTTTCACTCATTTCCCAGTGCCTTTTCAGAGTTCTAAGAGCCTGTCATAGCATCATGAAAAGAAAACCATGTTAATTGCATTTTCAAGACAGGTAAATGCAGATCTGTAATGCCAGCTAGAACCACCCACATAATGCTTACTCTAACTGGACAGTATTCTAATGTATTAATTTCCTCTCCCTTACAAGTTTATGAGCTGAGTTTCGTATATTTCCATTTTAAAGAGGACTCACAACAAACAAGCCATACAAGTTCACACATCAAGCGCAGTGCCATTTGAACTTGAACCCAGGAAACAATGATGAAGCATCTGTGGTTCTAACCACTAGTCTAAAGAAGCACATGATAGAGGAATAAACAGGGTGAGTTTTTTAAATGCTTTTCTTCTTTCCTCCAAACTCAGATGATTACGTGTTTGTTTGTTTTTTAATTGGAGGGTAATTGCTTTACAATGTTGTATTGGTTTCTTCTGTACAGCACCATGAGTCAGCCATAAATATACATATATCCTCTCCCTCTTGAGCCTTCCTCGCCTCCCCCCATCCCACCTCTTAGGTTATCCCAGAGCCCCTGCTCTATATCGTGGCTTCCCGCTGGCTCTCTATTTACACATGGTAGTCAATACATGTCAATGCTGCCCTCTTATTTCATCTCACCTTCTCCTTACCCCTGTGTCCATAAGTCTGTTCTCCACATCTACATCTCTATTCCTACCCTGCAAAGAGGTTTATCAGTGCCATTTTTCTAGATTCCATATATACGCATTAATACACAATATTTGTGTGTGTTTTTTAACTTCACCCTGTGTAACAAGATTGAGATTCATCCGCAGTGGGTTGGATAAATAGCTGTTAAATGCTCCCCAGTTACCCCACATGGAAAAGAAAGCTCTGTGTGTGTGTGTGTGTGTGTGTGTGTGTGAGTGTGTGAATGTGTGCACATGGGCATGTGTGTGTGTGGAATAACCAAGCCCTCCCCACAGCACTGGAGATGCGGGTTCACTAAAAGTAAAAACAGATTTTGTTCAGCGTTACCACCTTTGATTCCCAGGGCGCATCTACGACGTACACATCATCCTTCCTACTCTGCCAGGAAAGAAACTGAGCCCAAAGTGGCTAGGAGACTTCTCCCAGGTGACAGAATTGCACATGCCTGAGCCAGGATTGGAGTGCAAATGTCAGTGCAAAAAAACATTATTATGAGAGCATTTCACAGAAAGCATCACATTTGCTGGAAAAGGGAATAGGTTCAGGAAAGGCTTGCTTGGGGAAAAAAAAAGTGCTTCAAATGAGATCTGAAGATGAGTAAAATTAACTCAGAATGGAGGGAGCGATGCTGCAGGAAGATAAGAGTGTGAGCAAACAGAGCCTGACTTGCAAGGCAGCAGAGAAAAGGCCAGTTTTCCCCAACATAGAGAAGCAGGGCTTCCCTTGCACCTCAGCTGGTAAAGAATCCGCCTGCAATGCAAGAGACCTGGGATCAATCCCTGGGTTGGGAAGATCCGCTGGAGAAGGGAAAGGCCACCCACTCCAGTACTCTGGCCTGGAGAATTCCGTGGACTGTATAGTCCACGCGGATGCAAAGAGTTGGACGTGGCTGAGTGACTTTCACTTTCAGAGAAGCAGGAGGTTGGTGTGGGACAAGGAGAGATAGGTAGGAAGCAGACATTAGGGGTCTTGGAGAATATGACAGAGATGCTAATCTGTATCCTAGGAGGGAGGGGAGCCCACAGCAGGGGTGCGGGAGAGGGAAGCCGGAAGGCTGGGAGGAGCTGCTGGGCTGCTGAGCAGATGTGCTGTTCCGAAAGTTGACTCCAAAGCAAGGACATCTGACACAGTGGATTCATACAGGCCAGTTAGGAAGCTCTTGTAAAAATGCAGCCAGGAGATGATGACAATTAAAACAGAGCAATGGCAGGTGATGCAAATGGATAGATTGGAATTTGTTAGGGAGACTGAGCAGTCCAGGCTACACTTCCAGCTGGGTGGACCTCAGCATCACTTGCTCAGGAGAGAAGCATGGACTAGAGCTACCCACTCCTCAGGAAATGGGCAATAGAGGAATCCTTAAAGTTCTGAGCATCGTGTATTTATTCACATCCAAACATTTTCACATACTTACCAACAGATATTCAGGAACTGGAAGAGCATGGTGAAAACCTGGTGACCTCCATGCACTGCAACCATATAATGGATATAAAGAGAGATGTTCAGTTTCTAAACTCTCAACAGCCAGTCCACTAACTGCCCTGAAATGAAGATTT
>SJYC01106998.1:0-87478 GCA_006408675.1 Madoqua kirkii | reverse complement strand
CAAATGTCAGTGCAAAAAAACATTATTATGAGAGCATTTCACAGAAAGCATCACATTTGCTGGAAAAGGGAATAGGTTCAGGAAAGGCTTGCTTGGGGAAAAAAAAAGTGCTTCAAATGAGATCTGAAGAATGAGTAAAATTAACTCAGAATGGAGGGAGCGATGCTGCAGGAAGATAAGAGTGTGAGCAAACAGAGCCTGACTTGCAAGGCAGCAGAGAAAAGGCCAGTTTTCCCCAACATAGAGAAGCAGGGCTTCCCTTGCACCTCAGCTGGTAAAGAATCCGCCTGCAATGCAAGAGACCTGGGATCAATCCCTGGGTTGGGAAGATCCGCTGGAGAAGGGAAAGGCCACCCACTCCAGTACTCTGGCCTGGAGAATTCCGTGGACTGTATAGTCCACGCGGATGCAAAGAGTTGGACGTGGCTGAGTGACTTTCACTTTCAGAGAAGCAGGAGGTTGGTGTGGGACAAGGAGAGATAGGTAGGAAGCAGACATTAGGGGTCTTGGAGAATATGACAGAGATGCTAATCTGTATCCTAGGAGGGAGGGGAGCCCACAGCAGGGGTGCGGGAGAGGGAAGCCGGAAGGCTGGGAGGAGCTGCTGGGCTGCTGAGCAGATGTGCTGTTCCGAAAGTTGACTCCAAAGCAAGGACATCTGACACAGTGGATTCATACAGGCCAGTTAGGAAGCTCTTGTAAAAATGCAGCCAGGAGATGATGACAATTAAAACAGAGCAATGGCAGGTGATGCAAATGGATAGATTGGAATTTGTTAGGGAGACTGAGCAGTCCAGGCTACACTTCCAGCTGGGTGGACCTCAGCATCACTTGCTCAGGAGAGAAGCATGGACTAGAGCTACCCACTCCTCAGGAAATGGGCAATAGAGGAATCCTTAAAGTTCTGAGCATCGTGTATTTATTCACATCCAAACATTTTCACATACTTACCAACAGATATTCAGGAACTGGAAGAGCATGGTGAAAACCTGGTGACCTCCATGCACTGCAACCATATAATGGATATAAAGAGAGATGTTCAGTTTCTAAACTCTCAACAGCCAGTCCACTAACTGCCCTGAAATGAAGATTTAGGCAAACAAAACACGACTTCTCTAACTCCTCTAGAAACTTAGAATTCTTTTTTTTTTTCTGTCCTTGAACACTTTTTTAGTCTTCTTGAGGCAGAAGAATATGTTAGAGATGCCAGCAACTACACTCGCCATACAAAAGCATTCCCTTATTTTAAAGATGAGAATATTGAGGTTCAGGGAGCAGATAACACAGACCCAAGGCTACATAACATCATTCTGCATTACAATTCCACTGAACTGCCAGGGATCATGCAGATCAGTGACAGGTTGTGTGGGAAATGTCTTTTATATTTTCTGTACCATTCATTTCAGGGCCACGGCAACTCTGTGAATCACATATAGTATACTCAAACACTGACAGGCACATGAGTCACTTTTCCAAATGACTTTTTGTTCCTTATTGGGTATTTGGTAGTTTCAGTAATGCCACAGAGATGAGCCAATACCAAGTCCATATATCCCATAACTTACTCAAAACCACTATATTCTGTTTTCCAAACTATGATGGTTTTAGAATTCCTCCTGTTTATTTTTTAAGACTGCTTGAGACAGCAGAGGCAGCAGCGTTTTCTTTGTTTTTTTGGTTTTGCTTTTTAAAGTTTTTTTGGTGTATAGTTGCTTTACAATCTTGTGTTAGTTTCTGCTTCATAACAAAGTGAATCACCTGTACATGTACATAGCTGTACATATATATCCCCCTCTTTTAGATTTCCTTCCCATCTAGGTCACCACAGAGCACTGAGCAGAGTTCCCTTGCTGTATAGTAGGTTTTCACTAGTAATGTATTTTATATGTAGTAATGTCTAGATGTCAGTCCCAGTCTTCCAACTCATCCCTCCGCCTTTCCCCTCTTGATGTCTGTACATTTGTTCTCTATGTCTATGTCTCTATTTCTACTTCACAATTAGGTTTATCTGTACCATTTCCTCCTGTTCCTTTTAATTATAAATAATCACCACTGTATTTTACTTAAGATAAAGACTCATGTCAAAAGAAAGATTTATTTATTCATCTGTGTGTTTTGTGCATCAATTTCAGTTTAGGAAATTTATGCATTTATGCATGATGAGAATAGAAACTTGCATAGATCATGGATATTGAGTGATCTAGGAACTGACTTTCACACAGAACTTAATATGATCATCTTCTTTAACTTGAAGTCTATGAAATTAAAGAATAAAACCTGTGCATCAGGAAAATGGCACATTTTATACCATACAACTTTAGAATTTCCTTCAAAGAGTTGGAAAGACAAAACTTGGACAGTCAGATGACAAGACATGCTCTACACCCTTGCGGAGAGAGTTTGGTAAGGAGCATGCCACTGATCTAGGTTTGGGATGGCAGTCATACTTTCTGGATTCTAACCCTGGTTATTTATGCCCAAACTGCATGGCTTATGGTCAAATGCTTAAAGTCCCTGAATTGAAGTTTCCTTCTCTATAAAAGGAGAATAATAACTGCACCTACTTTGTAGTGGTATTGTAAGGATTAAATGAATAAATGTAGTGAAGAGTTCAATATTGTTTCTGGCATAAACGTTAGCTATGCTGAGGCTGATGATGAATATATGCAATTAGAAGTTGGGAAATACTAGAAGGCCTAGTAAATGTTCCACAGACAGGGATAATTTGTGACAGTGCTATTGGAAATTAAGATTTCTTCATATGTCTGTGCTAAGGAAAGCCAGGTTTGTAATGGTATTCTAAATAATGCTTAGACTGCTTCTACAAAGAATATACAATTTCTATTTAAGCAGACAATGTCTTCTCTATGCCTCTGTCTTTAGTTCTGATTTACTGTTGAACTGATTAGCTGCAAAAGCAAAAATATAATTAAATACATGTAAGGAATATATTATACATATTCACATATATTGTACTATGGGTGTATGTATTTAAACTTTTTTTGTTAGGATCATGAACATGAGGTAATGTTTATCACATTAGGGAAACTGGCATGAGGGAACTTATTTTATATTAGGTACTGTAAAACACTACTTGGAATATTTAAGCAGCAGATCAGTTTAGTGGAGGACTTCCTTGGTGGCTCAGAGGATAAAGCATCTGCCTGCAATGCAGGAGACCTAGGTTCCATCCCTGGGTTGGGAAGATCCTCTGGAGAAGGAAATGGCAACTCACTCCAGTACTCTTGACTGGAAAATCCCATGGACAGAGGAACGTGGTAAGCTACAGTCTGTGAGGTCACAAAAAGTCAGACACGACTGAGCAACTTCACTTTCACTTTCAGTCTAGTGGGAATTACATGGGCTTTGTAACAACAACAACAACCAAGTCAAGCCAAATTTCAGAATTTGTTCTCCTTCCTGGGGAATTATTTAACCCTTGTAACCTCTGTTACCTCATTTTTTTTTTTTAAAGTCCTAAGTTACAGTTTTTGAAATAGATGATCAAATAGATGATCAAATGCTAGGTATTCAAGAGGAGCTTTTGTGTGTGTGTGTGCTTAGTTGCGCCTGACTCTTTGTGACCCCACGGACTCTAGCCTGCCAGGCTCCTCTGTCCATGGAATTTTCCAGGTGAGAATACTGGAGTGGAGTGGGTTGCCATTTCCTTCTCCAGGGGACCTTTCCAACCCAGGGGAGGAACCCACATCTCTTGTGTCTCCTGCATTGGCAGGCAGATTCTTTACCAGTAGCGTCACACCTGAATGTCTATATCCACCTCTGTGAAGTAAATACACAACATACATGATGTGAAACCACTAGTCTTTGCTTTTCAGTGAACTAGTTAACAGTTCAACTTTAGAGCACAGACAAAGTTAAAGATCTCCAAATTGGAAGTCAGGAGCCCTCGTTCTTAATTTTGGCTCTGAGCTTTTGTTGGTCCCACGCAGCTATCGACCTCATTGGAAGAAAGAACAAGGTTCAAAATTTGCATGCCAAGGCCCAGCTCGAACAGGTATCTTCAAACTCCCTGTGTAACTGTAAGTGAATTAACATGAACAAAACGGACCTCATCTACACATCTGTAATAGGAATCAGTGGCCTAAATTATCTTTCAGCACCTTTCCAGCTCTGAAATGGTATGATTACTAACACTTAAATTTTTAAAATACTTAAGAATGTATCTCACCTCACTTTTATCCCCCTGAACATTGACTTTTTTTAAACTGGAGTATAATTGCTTTACAAGATTGAGCTGGTTTCTGCTGTATAAGAAAGTGAATCAGCTGTATGCATTCATTATATCCCCTCTCTCTTGGACTTCCCTGCCATCCCACCCATCTGGGTCCCCACAGATCACTTAGCTGAGCTCCCTGTGATTTTAAAATGGTATCTCCTGTGGATAGTTGGGAGAAGGTAAGAGGGAAGGGACACCCCACCCTACCCCCGCCCTCCCGCTGGTTTCAACTGACACTTGAATTCCAAGACAAAGGCAGATTTTCCATGAGAAAGAGTTAACTGGCAAGAGCTTATACTAGTTGTGCATCTTTCTAAACCAGATTTTTTTTTCCTGTCTTCAATTAAAAAAAAAAGCATGTCCAGTCAATGCTGTCAGTCACCGCCAGATCTGTTTATGGCTCACTGTCCCTTTTACATTTCCAGCATCATGCATTTTAATTAGGAGCACTTACATCCTGAGCGCCCTCTCCACCTGCCACATAGAAATGAGTGTTAGTGCGTCTCAGAAGACAGTTGTCCTGTTTGATAAGAAACAAACAGACCTCAAAAAATAGGCTGATATTCACAGAACGAGTTAAAAGCCCTGAGGATTACAAATGAGGGATTCGCTTTTCATGGAGTCGATGCAGACACCTCCATGTCAGTGACTCAGTTTCCCCATACAATACTGTATGATCAGTGTAACCATGAAAGAGTCTTCCTATGTGCCAGTTATACTGTAGATGTGCTATTTTACAGATGTAGGCACTTATATTTGGAGAAGCCAAGATGTTTCACCTAAGAAATGCTGATTAAAACAGAAGTGCCCTTTGTAACTTTGATGGAGTTTCCTCTTTAGCAAATTGTATTTTGTTGTTTGGGTGGCACTATTAATAAGATTTATTAATAAATTAAATGTAACTTTATCAAATTAAAATTAATAAAGGATGATGAAAATCTCTCTGAACTAAAAGGAAAAATGAAAGAATGGTGAAAAAATAAAAGCCCAAAGAATATCACACCATGGAGGAAAAGAAACGAGGAGGGGAGGAACAGAAGGAAGAAAAAAGAAGAAAAGGAAGAACAAAAGAATACAGAACCAAAGCCAAAAGAGAAAAAGGAAAATACTGCTGAAGAGCTGCGAGCCGAAAGGAAAGTAACAGAGATGGGACTTCTGTGACAACACAGAGAGAGGAGGCTAGGGGATTTGCTTATAAGCATGTAGAAATCTCCTAGGCTTCCCAGGTGGTGCTCGTGGTAAAGAATCCGACTGCCGATGCAGGAGACATAAGAGAAGCATGTTCAGTCCCTTGTTCAGGAAGATCCCCTGCAGGAGGGCATGGCAACCCACTCCAGTATTCTTGCCTGGAGAGTCCCCATGAAGAGAGGAGCCTGGCAGGCTTCAGTCCGCAGGGTAGTACAGAGTCAGACACAACCGAAGTGACTTAGCACACACGTACGCCTGTAAAAATCTAACCCTTTCACTTAAGGAGTATGTGTTACTGTCTCTTTTGATCAGTATGTCAGTGTTTTAACTGTATCATCACTTCCTTCCTTGTGGCTTTTAATAATCGTTCTTGAAACAGAAATGCTTTTGCAGATATGTTCTTCTCACTTGCCTATTTAATCCACCTAAAGCTGTCTGTCTGTCTGTCTGTTGGATGAGGTGTCTGTGGAGATTGAAAGCCAAGAAAGCTCAGAGTGGCACTGACATCTTAGAGCAAATTAACTTACATAATGGCCTTGTCAATCTGTCCTCCCTTCAAATTCAATTTTGTTGACTGAATTTGATCAGTCTCCATTAGGTTTGCTTCCTTTCTCATGCACCATTCAGTTATCCCAGCTTTCCTCAGCTCCTACTAAGTGCTAAGCAATGAGGAGCATCATAAAGAATATCAAGAGCATTTCTACCACGCACAAGACATACTCAGATTTTTAAGGACTGGAAGACCCAAATGGGTCCAATATGGTAGAGAAGTCAAACTGCACTAGACCTTGGGCCTCAGTATAAGCTCATTGTAGCATATCAGCAAGATAAATGACACACAGGGACTTTCCTGGTGGTCCAGTGCTTAAGAATCTGCCTGCCGATGCAGAGGACATGGATTTGACCTCTGGTCCGGGAACTAGGGAATTAGGGCTTCCCTAGTAGTTCAAACAGTAAAGCGTCTGCCTGCAATGTGAGAGACTTGGGTTTGATCCCTGGTTTGGGAAGATACCCTAGAGAAGGAAATGGCAACCCACTCCAGTACTCTTGCCTGGAAAATTCCATGGATGGAGGAGCCTGGTAGGCTACAGTCCATGGGATCGCAAAGAGTTGGACACGACCGAGCAACTTCACTGTTCACTATTCTGGGAACTAAGATCTCACATGCCATAGGGCAGCTAAGCCAGTGAGCTGCAACTACTGAAGCCTGTGTGCCCTAGAGTTCACACTTGCCAACAAGAGAAGCCACTGCAATGAGCAGCCCATGCATCTAGGCTACAGAGCAGCCCCCACTCACCGCAACTAGAAACAGGCGAAATGCTGCAATGAAGACTCAGCACAACCATAAACAAATAAATATTAAACAAAACAAATAATCTTAAGAACTAGATATTTGCATTCCACTCATACTTATGTGTTGTTTATATGTGGTACATTTGTTGATAGTGTTAGCCACTCAGTCATGTCTGACTCTTTGTGACCCCGTGGCTAGGGCCTGCCAGGCTCCTCTGTGCATGGAATTCTCCAGGCAAGAATACTGGAGTGGGTTGCCATTCCCTTCTCCAGGGTACCTTCCCAACCCTAGGATCAAACCCAGATCTCCTGCATTGCAGGGATATTCTTCACCATCTGAGCCACCAGGGAAGCCCAATATTCACATGTTGAAACCTAGATTCCCTATGTGATATTATTCATATATATAGACTTTGAGAAGTCAGAGATGAGGTATGAAAGTAGTGCCCTCATGATGGGATGACTGTCTTTATACAAAGAAGAGACTTAAGAGCACCCCTCACACACACACACACACACACACACACACACACCCCTGTATCCATAAAAGGCCACATGAGCACACAGTGAAATAGGGGCCATATGCAAGCCAAGAAGAGAACTCTCATTGAAAACTGAAGCTTCCAGCACCTTGATCTCAGGCCTCCCACCTTGCAGAACTGTGAGAAATCAATGATTATATTTTAAGCCACCCAGCCTATGGTATTTTGTTATAGTGGCTTAAGCTTGGACCACAAGTGACATTAGGCAAAAAAGTAGGTGGGAATAAAATTGCCAGGGAGCCAGAATGCAAGCAAAATTTTCTAAGTGTCAAAGATCTATACGACTTTAGCTCAAGGGTGGTGATTCCTCTTGAGTTAAGCGAATCAAGGAAACTTCATTGAGGAAGTGAACTGGCAGGATTCTGAAATGTGAGCCTGATGAAACAGACCATCTCCAGCCAAAGGAAGCATGCAAGCTTATTCAGCAAAAGATCTTAATCGAATTGTCCAATTCTGAATGAATTTTCATGTCTGGCTTAAGTACAACCCTGAGATAAACCTAAAAATTAGTTCATGCTCAGCTGTGATCAATTAAATACGTCTTCCATGGTTACAGGATTGAAGAGGTCTCTATGTAAACTGCCATATTCAAAGCTTTCAAAGAATTTAGTGAGCCAAAGCATGAAGTTTGCTGTTGGTTGAAGAGGTTTTACACAGGAGGTAAAAGAGATTGGTTAGCAAAGCAAATTGGGGGCAGATAAAAAGGGCTGTGGATGTCAGGGTGAAGAAATTTCATTCTGTGAGAAAAACACACACTTATGTATTTAATACTCACTCTGTGTGTGTGTGTACGTGTACCACTCAGTCATGTCTGACTGTTAGCCCACCAGGCTCCTCTGTCCATGGGATTCTCCAGGCAAGAATACTGGAGTGGGTTGCCATTCTCTTCTCTAGGGGATCTTCCCAACCCAGGGATCAAACCCAGGTCTCCTGGACTGCAGGCAGTTTCTTTATGCTCTGAACTGCCAGAAAGCCCAATACTCACTATGTGAAAATCTAGTGAGACTAACTTCATGGGACTTAAGCCCACAGCTGTTCCATCCGTACATGTCTGTCTGTCCTTTCTCATTTTGTAAATAACTCTTTGATGTGTTTTATTTTCTCTACTACAAATAGCTTTGTGTGTAGCCCTTTGTTACACAAGGTGAAATGTAATACACATGATACATAATGTAAATAATGTGTCCTTGGTTTCCCAGATTTTTTGTAGATGTGATAGAACAGGCATCAGATATCTATAAGATACTGCAGCATGCTCTAAGTAAATAGTCATGGTTGACAGATTTTGGAGGGCCAGAAACAGCAAAGGATTCTTACAAGAGCCGCCTCGTCATCTAGGTGGTTAAGCAAGATTTCTGTGTATATAAGCTGCAAGGGAGAGTGAAGAGAAAATTCTGGACTAAGGAAGTGAGCAATCGTTTTGAGAAAGAAAAGCAACGGTGCTGCTGTGTGTCTGCCTGATAGGATCCGGTCACAAGTCACAGTTGAACTGTAACCTTGCAGTGATACATAGAACCCATGGATGTCTCTGATCCCCATCACATTTGGTAACCAGTTATAAGTACCTGCTATTTGCTAAGGACTACAGTGTGTATGTGTGTGCTAAGTCGCTCAGGCATGTCCAACTCTTGAACTGTAGCCTGCCAGTCTCCTCTGTTCATGAAATTTCCAGGCAAGAACACTGGAGCAGTTTGCCATTTCCCACTCAAGAGGATCTTTCTGACCCAAGGATTAAACCTGCATCTCCAGCACCTCCTGCACTGGCAGGTGGGTTCCTTACCACTAGTGGCACCTGGAAGCACTAAAGCAGGCCCTATTAAAGCATAGTATCCCACTCCTGGGTGTATACCCAGAGAAAAACACAACTCAAAAAGATAAATGAACCCCAACATTCATCGCAACACTGTTTACAACAGCTAAGTCACGGAGGCAACGTGAATGTCCATCAGCAGAGAAATGGATAAAGAAAATGTGTGTGTGTGTGTGTGTGTGTATGCACAATGGAATATAACTCAGCCATAAAAATGAACAAATTGTGCCATTTACAGAGATGTGGATGGACCTAGAAACTGTCATACAAAGTAAAATAAGTCAGAAAGAGAAAAACCAATATCATATAGCTTATATGTAGAATCTAGAAAAATGATACAGATGAACTTACTTGACAAAGCATAAATAGAGACACAGATGTAGAGAGCAAACATATGGATACCAAGTTTGGGGGTGGGATAAACTTGGAGATTGGGATTGCTGCTGCTGCTAAGCCACTTCAGTCATGTCCGACTCTGTGCGACCCCATAGACGGCAGCCCACCTCGCTCCCCCGTCCCTGGGACTCTCCAGGCAAGAACACTGGAGTGGGTTGCCATTTCCTTCTCCAATGCATGAAAGTGAAAAGTGAAGTCACTCAGTCGTGTCCAACTCTCAGCGACCCCATGGACTGCAGCCCACCAGGTGCCTCCATCCATGGGATTGTCCAGGCAAGAGTACTGGAATGGGGTGCCATTGCCTTCTCCAGACTGGGATGGACATACTAGTTATTTGATACTATGTGTAAAATAGATAACTAATGAGAACCTAATGTATAGCTCAGGGAACTCTACCAAATGCTCTGTAATGACCTAAATGGGAAGAAAATCAAAAAAAAGAGGGAATATATGTATACATATAGCTGATCCACTTGGCTGTACAACAGAAAATAACACAACATTATAAAGCAAATATATTCCAGTAAAATTAATTTAAAAAACATAGTAAAAGTAATAATAATTAGTAAATTTCAGAGCACCTATCCTGGAGTGTATAACTCCAAAAAGGAAATTCATTATATAAAGGCAGAGAGATACCAAGTCCAAAATGTACAGTTAAATAAAAAGCGTATTTTCACAATTTTTTCACTTATATTTTCTCTCCTGGGCCACTATGTTATGATATAATGGCTAAGGATAGGATCTCTGAAGCTGCACTAGCTGTGTGATCACGAGCAATTTACTTTACCTCTCTGTACCCCACACTTCAGATCTGTGAAATAAGAACAATAAGGTTACCTATGTCATATGGCTTTAAAAGAAGTTAATGAATGAAAAGCCTTTAGAAGAGTGCTATTTTACATTTGCTGTTGTTTGGATTACATTGCAATTCTCTTTTTAAAATCATTTTATTTATTTATTTATTTTTGGCTGTGCTGGGTCTTCGTTGTTGAGCCAGCTTTTCTCTAGTTGCAAAGAGCTGGGGCAACTCTCGAGTTGAAGTGCTCGGCCTTCTTTGACCACTGTGGCCCTTGCCCTATGGAGCACAGGCTCTCGGGCCCACAGGCTTCGGTAGTTGCAGCACATGGGCTGAGTAGTGGCTCCCAGGCTCTAAAGCACAGGCTCAGTAGTTGGGGCACACAGGCGTAGTTACTTCTCTGCACGTGGAACTTCCTGGATCAGGGATTGAACCAGTGTCTGCTGCACTGGCAGGCAGATTCTTTACCACTGAGCCACCAGGATAGCCCCCTGCAATGACTTCTTAACTAGTACTCCCATTGCCTGTTATCCAGTCTATACTCACGCAACTTCCAGGGCCCTATTCATGCAGCGCTATCACAGAGATGATGTATCTACACCCCACTGGATATTTTTCAACATGAGATAGGCTTGGCAGATTAATGCCCAAGTTTCTCAGTCTAATAGATAAGGCCCCGTGAACTGGTCCATTTAACTTTCTGGACACAGGACCCATGATTCTCACCTTGTACTCTCCTATGTGGCCTATGCTCCAACCATGCCTGACTCCTTCCCATCAGGGTTAAGTGACTCCCAAGGTGAGAAGTTTACCAGGACATTTCCACGGGTACTCCCTAACTCCTAAGCCGTCACTGTTTCCATCCATCCATTTTGCTGCAGCTCTTGAGAGCTGTCCTTGTACTGAGCTCGTGTATTCACATCATCTCTGCCACTTGACTGAGCTTTTGAGGGCATCTTGTCTCATTCATCTCTGAATTATCTGCACCTGGTACTGAGTAGGGTAACAGCATGAGAATAATCACACGCTTGATGAAACTGGGTGGTCATGTACATTTAGTCATTCATGTACTTGTTTTTACGTTAACAAGACACCAACTTCTAGAGGGTTAATCAAACAAACTAAATACTACTCCTGCTAAGCACTCACGTAATGCCTTAGCTCTTAATGAGAAATGCTCAGGATGGAATTTTTAAAGGAAATGCCAAGTCAGACGAGGATGTCTGCTGATCAGGGAGATTTTAGCCCCCACACATAGAGTGTGGGCTCTCGCCTCTCTATTTGTAAAATCATTATGGAAAGTGACAGATAATATGTTAGAGTCAAAAATTCAAGCAAAATAGGAAGAGTTCGATTGCTGTTTCTTGCCTTTGATCTCACACGTTAGCATAAAGATCATAACACTCTGTGCGTGTATGTTAACACAGTTTTGTCCATATACTTCATATTATTAGATTTTCACAACAACCTGATGAGAAAGATGAGGCACAGTTTATTTTTCTCAAATTGCTGATGAAGAGCCCATGGTTCAGGGAGGTTAAACAAGGGGTAGTGGAGGCGGTAAGTGCAGGGGTGGGAGGAAACGTGAAAGCTCTGTATAGATATCAAAGTGACATTGACAAAAGACCACTAGAATAAATTAGCATTCCCATCTTGACTGACTCAGTTGACAGGGACAAACTCACAGGCAGGTAGAAAAGAGAACAGAAGGGTCGTGTTCAATATATCAAGAAATGACTACCGCAACGTCTTTTTTAAAACACAAACACATCAAAACAACAATAGAACAATACAGGCGTACCTCAGAGTTATGCAAGTTGGGTTTCAGACCACCTCGATAAAATGAATATCACAGTAAAACAAGTCACATGATTTTTTTAATTCCCTAGTGTATATTAAAGTTATGTTTGCACTATACTATATTCTGTGTGTAATAATATCATTACTTCTGAAAAAAATGCATATCCCTTAATTTAGAAATACTTTATTGTCAAAAAAAAAAAAAAAAACCTACAGGGCAGTTGACACAAGCTTTCAATTTCTTTCTTTTTTTTTTTTAAGGAGGGCTACACTGTGCAGCATGTGGGATTTTAGCTCTGCAAATAGGGATCAAACCCATATTCCTTGCATTGGAAGCTTGGAATCTTAATTACAAGTCTATAAGGCAAGTCCCACAAACCTTCAGTTTTTAAAAAATGCAGCATCTGTAATGCACATAAAGTGAAGTACAATCCAAAGAGGTATGCCTATTCTGTTTTACTTCTTAAAAGCCCTGCACCTCATAAGTAATTCGGCCCAGAACGTGTCCCAGATTTCCTGACTCCAAACTTGTGAAATCCTAAAATGATTTCTAGACTTCACATCTGGCCCTGAAAAGAGATGCGTGGTTTAAACATCCCCATAGGCGTTCCCAAAATACCAAGGACTTGGGCATAGGATGTAACTCAAGGATCAAAGGGCACCAGACGTGTTTAGCATTTATTTTCTTTTCTACTTTTCCAGTTTCTCTTTTTTTCTCTTTTTGTCTCTTCACTTTTCTTTGTAAATTTTTTTCCCCTTCTCACACAGTAGAGTGCTAGTCAGTAATTCAAACAAAAGGAAAACATAAATGGTACTTCAGTATTAAGTCCTGGGGGACTTGAGTGATTTATATTCTCTTTCTTCTGCAATTTTGCTGTAAAGCTACTGAAGGTAATATTTAGAGGAAGTGGATATTCTGCCACAATTTCACCTCTTAATCCTTAGAGCATTTCCTTGATATCTATCAGCAGTTCATAAAGACTTTAACACTTTATGAGCAATATATTGACTTCCCTTTACAATGGCAAGGAAAAAAATAAAAATAAACTCTCATTGACGAAGTCTAAAGTGTCTCCCTAAATGAAATTGGGTGATAAACCAAATAAAATAGGCACCAAAAAATGGGAAGTTTTCAGTTGTTTTCACTTACTCTGCTCCAAATCTGTATGCGGGGCAGATTTATTTGATTTATTTAGTTGAATCTTTCCAGACAAAAAGAAAAAAAGTGTGATTTTCATCAACCCATGTCAAGAATGTTAACTGAAGATGATGATTATTTTTTCCAAATATCAGTGGGGGAAGCCAGGGCAGAGATAATAGTATAATATAGTTTGCACCTGGAGACTAAAAGCATTTCTGCAAAGTCCACTGGAATAGGTTATACTGTCTCAATTCTTTGTAACTCCCAGACTTGACATTTATATTTTTAATAGTTGATTTTATAGGAAATCAAAATAAGAGAAATTTGGAATATTTAGTATTGAGTAAAAACTCAGTACTTTAAGTATGCATACTTCCAAGTTGAAGGGGACTTGATAATAGTACTTTGAAAGGATGCTAATATAATGTATATTTTTTTGACCCAAGATGAAGTCATTTAGGGGTCTTCCCAGGTTTTGCTAGTAGTATAGAACCCACCTGCCAATACAGGAGACATCAGAGATGCAGGTTTGATCCCTGGGTAGGGAAGATCCCCTGAAGATGATCATTTATGTAGTTTTGTGTTGGGTTTTTCTAAATGTCTGTGTACCATCTATGTGATATAATTTTTAATCAACTGACTTTAACAAAGTAAATATTTGCTTTAAAGGGGAACTGTACATCCATATCTAAAAAATAATAAAGGTGTTTTCACTCACCGTAAAAGCAAGGTAAACTTAGAAATCAAATGAATGAATGCAGCACAATGTTCTTACAGTCTAACAAAGCACTGGGAAACAGCTTTCTGCTCTCTAACAACATTCTGCTTGTTAGAGAGATCTCCACTGGCAGAGAGCTGAGACGTTCTCTTTTGACATATGCAGAGGACTAAAAGAGAACTGGAAAGCAAGCAACTCTCTCACCTTGTGATTCACTGGTGTTTACTTTACATGCTTGTGTCCCATCAGAGATCACCACAGGGGTACACCACCTGCAGTCTGACAAATGCTGGAGTCTGCTAACCAGTTTGGGCTGGACTGCCAGTGGCGGGATTCACTCCTGAGTCTCACGTTCTTTAACTGTGGAATGTGTCTCTGAGTCACATGTCTCTTTGAACAGCTATGAGGGTTATCTGGGTCATGTGTCTCTCTGAAGAGCTATGAGGATTAAATGAAATAACATCCTATACTATAAAAAATAACCCAACATACCTGCTGGTTACTCAATTAATTCTAGTTACCACCAACCCTCAACATATTTTGTCCTTTCATTCTATCTATTCTACAAACATGAAAACTTCATCTCTTCCAAGCCCCTGTCCTCACTCTCTGCCTATCCTTCCTTCTTACAGAAATCTTCATTAACTTGTGTAATTCACTCCACATTTTAGGTAGAAGATTCTGAGGCTTTCTGAGGAAATCACACCCAATATTCTGGCAGACTCCACAAGTATATCTGCTTGTTGTGTTAAAAGCTACACTGACAAAATAAATAGATAAATGAAAAAAGCATCATTAATGAAATACAGACGAATCAAACCTGGGTAGGGGGCAGTGGTAAGATTTTGAGAGCAATAAGATTCTGTTCATAAATGAGACTCTGAAATATATCATTTGAGTGGAAGATCTAGGGGAAAGATAAGTTCCTCTTCTTAAGGCAAAAATAACTTTAAAGTCCCCTTAGGTTCTTTTAAAAAGGCTTCTTGAACAGCAAATATCTTCTCCAAACACTTCATTGATTTAAGTGTAAATTAATCAGAAATGCATGGATTCCATCTCCCTTAGAGTACACATGGATTTGCACATCCAGATGCAAAATACCTTTCCTGTTTTCCATCACTTCAGCATTTGAAAGGGTGCTCGAGACTGACTCAGAAGTGCTAAGCCTTGCCCTTGATGCTTGCAAAGCATGAGAAGTGGTGACGTTTCTTTGGTCCTCTCTGTGAATACTAAAGGACCGTACTTTGTTAGAATTTCTAACAGAAAAGATATAAGTAATAAGCAGTGCGACCTTGGTAATCTTTCTCTGGTGTAGCATGGCACAGCAAAAAAAGCCCAGTGAGTTCAAAGATCTCATATTGGGTTCCCGGATTCGCTCTGACTGGACGTTTCCGGTTTCCTCATCTGAAAAATGGGGCTTCTGGACAGGATCGATTTATCTTGCAGCTTGCTGTGGGATAGATATGAGGTGATAAATCAACAAAAATTTATGGTGCATCATTTCTGTGCTACTGGGGATTCAAAGATAAATGAACAAAATATTTCCCTCTAGTCTTTGAGGAAATGTCTAGCTCTGGAGGAAGAAAGCACTCTGAGAATCTATTTTAGAGAGCTATCTTGGGATGGCATGACATGCACAAGAGTCTACAGGCTACAGAGACAGATGAAGGGGGGTGCTTTTCTTCCAAAATGGGAACTTACTTTGTAAACACTCAAGTACCAAATTATGGAGCATTAAGGAACAAATGGATCCTTATCAATAGGCTTCCTCCCTGGGGGCTCAGATGGTAAAGAATTTGCCTGCTATGTGGGAGACCTGGGTTCAATCCCTGGGTTGGGAAGATCCCCTGGAGGAAGGCAAGGCAACCCACTCCAGTATTCTTCCCTGGAGAATCTCCATGGACAGAGGAGCCTGGCGGGCTACAGACCATGGGGTGGCAATCGCAAATGGTGATTTGAACAAGAGTAGTATTTAATACTCCAGGAGATAGTGAAGGACAGGGAAGCATGGCCTGCTGCAGTCCATGGAGTTGCAAAGAGTCAGACACAACTTAGCAAATGTCACAACTCTTTGTGACCCCATGGACTTCAGCAGGCCACACTTCCTTGTCCTTCACTATCTCCTGGAGTATTAACTACTACTCTTGTGCAACTCGCCATTTGGGATCTGAATTGCTTCCTGATGTTCACTCTTAGTTGTGTCAGTTCCTTGATTTTTACTTTTTGTCAGTTGTTCAGCCTTTTTGTCTAGCTTCACTGTTTCACTTCTGTTCAAGAGACTGAGTTTCCTGGTTGTGTTTCTTTTCACTTTGTGTTGGGATCCTCTTTCCTCCCTCTCTCCTCCTTCCAGTGAAATCTGTTACCCTCATCGAGCTCCCCACACCAATCTGCTGGGCCATCTGATTTTTTCTAACTCCAAATCTGGGTATATTTCTTGCCAACTGGTGACTATAATCCCGTAGTTATCTTTGCAGTCATATTTACCTGTTTCTCATCTTAAATAATATAATTCCTGACCATCAACTATGCATCAGGCTTTGGACTAGGTTGGGAATACCCAGATATAGATAATATAGTCCTTTCTTCTCAAAGAGCTCAGAATCAATCTAGTGAAGGTGGTAGGCAAATAAACATTAAATGACAGAGCAGTGCATTCAGCCTCATACTGCAAATGCGTGCAAGGAGCAGCAGAGGTACATAAGTGGTGACATGAGTGAAGATTTAAAGTGATACCTGTGCTCCATCTGGGCAGATAAGATGGCCACTAATCACAGATAGGTATCCTAAGAGAGGGAGAATATCATTTCTCTATGCTCAGAGTCTGTTCAATAGCAGAGGCTAATTGCATCCCCAGAGTACAGAGCCAAGCCTAGTGGCATTTCCAAGGAATGTCTACAGGGGGGCTTAGGAGCCTCTATAATTACCAGCAGCATCATAACAATGCATTTCCAAAAAGGTGCACAATCTGTATATAAAAAATCAGTGTTTCTGCTATGCAAATTCAGATTCCAGGCAAGTGTCCAGATGAGCCAGATTCCCTTATTCAGGCCTAATTCAGGGATTTCTGTCCAGATTTCTTCCCCTGGGACCTACCCATTCATAAAGCTGGTCAAGCTCTAATCTCCAAGGTTGATGACTTCCAAATAACTGGATAAATGAAAAACTCCTGCATAGTTCATTCATAGGGAAATGAGTATGGGGCTGACCCACTGTTTACAGGGTGCTTTTCTGAAGCTCTCAACTGGCCAAATATTCTGAAATTAGTATGAAACCTAGTGGCTTTTTTTTTTTTTTTCATGGCTTCAACATGTGACATGCAGTATCTTAGCTCCCTGAGCAGGGATTGAACCCGTGTTCCCTGCACTTGAAGCACAAAGATTTAACCACTGTGTCACCAGGGAATTCTCTTCCTGTCTGTAAATTCTAGCACCCTCCTGATAGAAAATAGATAGTGGTACTTTTTTCAACAGAAGAGTCAGAAAGTTTGCCTTCTCTATGGACCTTGACACTGAGCCTTCCTTTTCTCTCATTTATGCCTCAAGATCCCATAATTTAGATCATTAAATGCAAAATATCAATCCATATTTTTTTTAACCAGATCATAAGATTGAGACAGGCTTCCTTTTAACATTAGCTGTTTTACTAATCAAAGTGGAGTTCAGTTCAATTCAGTCGCTCAGTCGTGTCTGACTCTTTGCGACCCCATGAATTGCAGCACCCCAGGCCTCCCTGTCCATCACCATCAGGCGGAGTTCACTCAGGCTCACGTTCATTGAGTCCGTGATGACATCCAGCCATCTCATCCTCGATCGTCCCCTTCTCCTCCTGCCCCCAATCCTTCCCAGCATCAGAGTCTTTTCCAGTGAGCCAACTCGTCTCATCAGGCGGAGTTCACTCAGGCTCACGTTCATTGAGTCCGTGATGACATCCAGCCATCTCATCCTCGATCGTCCCCTTCTCCTCCTGCCCCCAATCCTTCCCAGCATCAGAGTCTTTTCCAGTGAGCCAACTCGTCACATGAGGTGGCCAAAGTACTGGAGTTTCAGCTTTAGCATCATTCCTTTCAAAGAAATCCCAGGGTTGATCTCCTTCAGAATGGACTGGTTGGATCTCCTTGCAGTCCAAGGGACTCTCAAGAGTCTTCTCCAACACCACAGTTCAAAAGCATCAATTCTTTGGCACTCAGCCTTCTTCACAGTCCAACTCTCACACCCACACATGACCACTGGAAAAACCATAGCCTTGACTAGACAGACCATAGTTGGCACAGTAATGTCTCTGCTTTTGAATATGCTGTCTAGGTTGGCCACAACTTTTCTTCCAAGGAGTAAGCGTCTTTTAACTTCATGGCTGCAGTCACCATCTGCAGTGATTTTGGAGCCCCCCAAAATAAAGTCTGACACGGTTTCCACTGTTTCCCCATCTATTTCCCATGAAGTGATGGGACCAGATGTCATGATCTTCGTTTTCTGATGCTGAGCTTTAAGCCAACTTTTTCTCTTTCCTCTTTCACTTTCATCAAGAGGCTTTTTAGCTCCTCTTCACTTTCCGCCATAAGGGTGGTGTCATCTGCGTATCTGAGGTTATTGATATTTCTCCCGGCAGTCTTGATTCCAGCTTGTGTTTCTTCCAGTCCAGCATTTCTCATGATGTACTCTGCATAGAAGTTAAATAAGCAAGGTGGCAATATCCAGCCTTGATGTACTCCTTTTCCTATTTGGAACCAGTCTGTTGTTCCATGTCTAGTTCAGGAAAGACAAAGAAAACACACACACACATAATTTAAATTCTCAAAAAGAAATACAGTTATGTGTATAGTGTATAAATTATTTAGAAAATTATAGTTTGGAGAAAAATGCAGTCTTGTCTGCCTAGAGCTCAGATGTGTTGGAAAACAGAGGATGATACCATTTAAAGGGCTGACTGAAGTCTGACTGAACACCCTGTGTAGCCAGGAGACAGGATTACACAGTGAAAAGGAGCAGTCTAACTATAGGAATCTCAGAAGAATCTGTCTTTTGGCTATCTGCTTTTATAGGCAGGCTCAGTTGAGAGGAAACTAACATATATATTAAAAACCAGACTTTTTTCTTTCACTGCATCTGTTACTTGAACAACCTTGTGAGTTCAGCATTCCATAAAGCATATAATACTCACTTGTTGTTGTTGTTCATTTGTGATGTTATGTCCAGCTCTGTGATCCCAGGGACTGCACCGTGCCAGGCTTTCCTGTCTTTTACCATCTCCTGGAGATTTCTCAAATTCAAGTCCATTGAGTTGATAATGCTATCTTACCGTCTCATCCTCTGCCACTCTCTTCTCCTTTTGCCTGCAACCTTTCCCAGTCATCAGGGTCTTTCCCAATGAGTTGTCTCTTCACATCAGGTGGCCAAAGTATTAGAGCTTCAGGTTTGATCCTAAAAAAAATAAAACCTTATACACAAAGGCAAATGAGACTCAGAAAGGTTATCAAACTTTAACCAGTTAGCTGTCTGATTTACAGCACCAATACTGTGACAATTGACCATAGCTATATGACCCCAGAAACATCTACATATCTTGCTTTTTCTTTTAGGTGTCATACCTCCTATGCCCCCAGATCCAGGAGTTAACATTTTCAAAGGACCAAGAAACATTTAGTTTGGCTGGTTTACAAAGAACAAAGAGACTGTGCTATAAAGTGATGGTAAAAAGGTGAGCAAAAGTCGAACTGGAATTTAGAGAAGAAAATATATTTCCCTTGACAATTTCTTCATCTGAAAAATCGGGAGGTTATTGTAGAGAATAAATGAGATAACCTATGCCAATCACTCCCTATAGTGCCCAGCAAGATATTAAACATTCAATAGAAAGAATACCCACTACAAATGCTAATGTCATTTATTATCACTGTCTGTTCCAGAAAAGTGACAATATTCCTTACGTAGTGGCGGTAGGAGGGCTTTGGACAACCAGCAAACAACCTGGTGTAAAATGTGGGGTTCCCTGCTTAGGCACAAGGAGTCATTTAGGGAAGAAAGCCAGAATATCCTTATGCAAAAAAGGAAAGTGAGAAAAAATTCAACAGCCTCCATGCATTTGCTTTTCTCTGCTTTCAGAGAATGCAGGAGTCGAGTCTTACATATCTCCATTTAAAATGAGTTGGTTCTGACTGGGTTTTCTACCAGAAGATACCAGAGAAACTTTCAGGGTACCTCAGAAACACCAGAACACATGAGAGCACAGTTATTATTATTTTTTCTTATGCTGTTATCGTCCTCTGATTCCACAATAATTCTCACTCCAAAAATCTACTGCACACATGATCTGCTTTGAAGGAGCCTCTGGGGCTACATTAGTGAACCAAACTCCAGGGTACTGAAATAATTCAACCAAGACAAGACATATTATTAGACTGAGCAGATACTAGGAGGAAAGAGTAAATGTAATTTCACCAGAAAATGTCAGTAGACTTTTTCTAGTCTGCATTAATTTGGGTCTAAACTGTTTTCTGTTGTTTGTTTTTTTCTTTCTTCCCCAGTCTTCTGACTTTATATCTGGAAGACTAATCAAGTTATTAGCCTAATGATTTTTCCCTGAGCCATGTTTTCAGGGACAAATGACAACCTGATGTATCCTTTAAAGGGATGTTTGGATCCAGTGACCTGGGATGTGGCCAGGGCTTTTTCCAAGAGCATGGTTATGTATCTTCAGCCTTAGGAGTCAGAAGACTTACCCAATTTTTTTCTTCCTATGAAATGAAGAGGTTGTACTAGACTATCTCTAAGGGCCCTTTTGGTTCTAAAAGCTTGTAACTCTATAAACAGAGGAAATAATGTACCTTCTTCTCATGTTGGCAAGTAAGAAAGCCAATGTGCTCAGGAACATACGAACGGCTATACATATCTAAATAGTAATAGCACAAGAGTGCTTTTGCCTGGGACTCCAGTACTGAGGAGCTCATTGGGACCCTGAATACATTTGGTTTCATTATTCTCAAATGGTCTCCAGAATGATGTTTGTTATGTTGAATCAGAATCACCGGGTTTGCTTTTTGAAAATATACATTCCCCTTGGAGACTTTGATTTAGTTGGTTAACCATGGAATCTGGAATCTATATTTTCAAAACCACATGCAATTAATTAAGGATTCTGATTCTTCTTAGGAATACATAACGTTTAGTTCATCTTGTATTGCGCTGTATAGGTCCCTTCTGCAGTGAGGGAAAGTAGGTTATAATAGTTACTGGTACTTCAATATGGAAAGGTAGTACTAGATTATATTTAATGTTGGAAACCCTCAGTTTGAATTGATTCCTTAACTTAGTAACTGAGTGATCTTGAGCAAATCACTTCATGTCTCTGAGCCTCAGTTTTCTCAGACTTTAAAGGATACCAGCAATATCCTCTCCATTCATAGTGCCTTAATAATTAAAGGGAGACTGCATGTAAAAGAGCTAATGGAGTATGTTACAATGCTAGCTCGCTTCCTTCTTTTCCTGCCTGGTAAAATATCATAGCTATAAGGATATTGGGAAAACACAGTGATGTATAATAATCATATTATTAGTAAACAAAATCTCAAGTTGCATAGCAGGTGTTTAGACACCCCACCATCTGAACAGATGCCAATACACAAGTCTGTTTCCAGATGTCCGCTTCTCTCTCTGAGACTAAGTGTTGAGTGGGTGGTGTTTGGGTGAATAGAACTACCTTCTGTTATTGTTAGCTTGTTTTAAAATTTAGGGAGACATGCCCAAATGTATGTCTTGTAGGAATTTTGCCTTACTATTTTGCTATATTTATTCAGACACAATGGTTGCAAAAGCAAGTACATTTTTCTTCTCAAATATTCTTCCCCATCTCCTACCATTCTGAGTCTCCTGAGCAAAGCCACTATTTACAAGAGAGTTGTTTTAACGACATGTTTGTGAAAATACAGATCCTGAACACAGTTTCCCTCTGGACCACCGAACAGAAGTTTGAAACCCTGTTAGTAGAGGCAAGAGGAAAGACGGGTTCAACTGTATATCAAATTGTATCTGAGGAGCTGAAATTGTTTTATAAACCTCAATTAGGCCTCATACCACCCCCCTGAGGCAAGAAAGAAGTATTATGCACTTTTATGGAGACACAAACTGAAAAACCCACGGAGAGGTTAATCAATTTGCATCAGATGTCTTATAGCCAAGCTGCAGTGAGTTAGGAACAAAATGGAATTTCTTCCTAGGGAGCAACTTACCTTCTTTTATTTGCCTGATTACTAGAGTGTATGAAACTTCCGGAAAATTATGATGAATGTTCAAAAGAAACCCCTGCGAAAGGATTAGCATTTGTTTCTCAGTTTAGTAAATGAGTGATTTGTTTTTCATGCAAAAGCAAAGTACCTCTTTTGTTTTGCCAAACACTTCGGTGGAAATGACCCCTTTGAGGAAGGAGAAAAAGAAAAGCGGAGCAATTCAGGAATTAGGGCAGCGATTGGTAGAATATTTCTTTTCTTCTCTCCATCTTCCTCTATATAGCAACCTACGCAGATATTGCACGCTAGAGGGCGCTTGAGGTGGGGAAAAAAAAACCCAACGACATCGCTCAGACAGGGCCAGTTGTCTGTTCAGGCAGGAAGGATATAACCACCTGAAAGCTTGTGCGATTTTTTTCCTCCAGGCAGCATGACTTTGATAAATGAACGAGCAAACAAAGAATCTTTAGATAGTTTTATGCAGCTTTGACTAATAAAGAAATCATGTCCATATTCTCAGTAATGTAATTGCTTTTCAACTTCTTGGGACATTTGTCAAATGCATATGTAGTAGTGTCTTGTCCAGTAACCAACTTGATAACAAGTAACCAGAATGATAAACCCCATTTAGACACAGTAAGTAATGAAGTAATGCTGATGTGCCTTCCCCGTCTTACATTTGTATTCCTTTATACATGTGTACTAATACATTAGTGTGTGTGCATATTCCAAATGATGATCATCATCTAAATCAGACTTAAGATCAACTAAATTTAATAAGGGCTTCTCTGATGGCTCAGAGGATAAAGCATCTGCCTGCAGTGCAGGAGACTGAGGTTCGATCCCTGGGTTGGGAAGATCCCCTGGAGAAGGAAATGGCAACCCGCTCCAGTATTCTTGCCTGGAGAATCCCATAGACAGAGGAGCCTGGCGGGCTACAGTCCACGGTGTTGCAAAGAGTTAGACAGGACTGAGCGACTTCACTTTCTTTCACTTTCACTTTCTTTAATAGCCGAAGCAATCTGATATACCAAATTAATTGTATCTGGGGGCTAATAGTATGGGGTAGGGGATTTTGGAAGGAAAACTCCCTCCATTTCTCTTCTTTATAGAGCATGGTGTGAATCATTTTTATTTTGTTCTTCTTGGTTCTCATGTTAAACAAGAGGGGTCTGGAACCTTAATCTAGCTGCTGTTCACTTTCAGGAAAGCTAAAAACCAAAATCCACAATGAAACAACAAATGAAAATGTGTGTAGTCCAACAAACCTGGGCTGGCTTATTTGATAGTTTTGTACCAGTCCCTTTAAATCTATCTACTGTCCCTCCCCCCACCCCCCACCAGTCAGTTTCTGTTTAAAAGCCGAAATGGAGCTTATCTCTTTTCTAACACCTGGGACATGCGAGATAATGCCATTTCGAAAAACTTCTCCAAAATGCTCTCAGCACAGATGTAGTTTTCAGAAAGTGTTTATACCTTCATTTACTGAAAATATAATGGCAAGTTCAAGATTAGTAGTTACAGTCAATATTAAGAGATCCAGGTCTAATTTCAGGATAGCTAAAACCAGCAGCCAAGAAATGTAGAGCATCACATCTCTGAATACAGTCCAGTGATGACGGTACCCCAAGAATCCATAACCACTTAAAACAGTTTTCCTAAACTTTCCATTCTTATGACTTAGGCTCAAATATTGGTATTCAAACTAAAATTACAAAATTATTTTTTACTTAATGGCATAGTTGTTATATCTTTTTAATGTTATATATATACATATATATAATATGTTTCTCAGGAAAGTACACTTCTGAGAATAAAATATGCACCCTCTCCAAAAAAAAGACACAGTATCTTCACATTTTTAATTGGAATTCCATAAGATGAAATGTAAGAAAAGTTCTCTGAATTCCTGAAAAGATCACATACTAATTGGTGTAATTTTTTTGCCTTCTTCATATTTCGCATTCTTCAGCTTTTTATTTTAAACCTTATTTTGAAATACCGTTGGTAGGTATCACATTGCAAAATCCTTTCATTCATGGAATCCACACTCCTCAGCCTTACCTTTAAGAGGTATCCCATGAATGAATTACTTAGTTAATCTAAATTTAAAAGCAATCCAATAAATCTGAAAGCTCTCAGTAATCATACCATGATAAACATATTTTAAAGTTAATTTTAGTGTTTTTTCTTTATCATGTACTGAAAAAGGAAAAGATGAAAAGTTTGAATTTTATCTCCAGCAGTAACAGATAAGTCCCATTCTGCCATTTCCTGTTCCAATTGTAGAAGCTGGAATCTTCCTCTCTCTCCCTCCCACTTCCGGTGGGGGCAGAGGAAGCCACCAGATTCCTCCCCCCTCCAGCTAATCAGTGCCTTGGTTAACTGGGACTGATTTCTACTAATTTCTACTCAAAATTAGAAGAAAAGTTCCATTCCTCGTGAAAAACAAAAGTGCCTTTTACTGGATGGTGTTACCCTCCAGCTCATTCAGCTGCAGAGACTCCTGTGCAGAACTGTCTGCCTGTCACTGAAACACAGGCTGGAGACATTCTGCCTCTTCCTACCCTAGCATCAGTCAGCCAGGGTTATTCTGAATGCTCTCCTCCCTCTCCTATTCCCCCAACTGCTTCTCTGATTATACTGCTGCCCCAGCAGATAACTCCTCACCCTTCCTCCCCCAGAATACTCCAGGACACGTGCAATTTTAGTGGCCATGCTACAAAGCCTGTGTTATAGTCCTCTTCCTGCTAGAAGGCTGTCACTCTGAAGAGGACGCTGAAAGAAAACTATCTTAAGGAGTTAGCTTCTCACCATTGTGACATTACACTGCATCCTATTAAGAGGGGGTGGAATTGTTAAAGAGGCAAATGCCTTGTCTTTCAGCCTCCCTGATTATTTTAGAAATATCCTTATAGGGCTTTTTAACATTACCTAATCCTCTTTCATACTGCTTTATCATCCCAGCCTCTCCTAAGAATCAAGAGAAAATTAGTAAGAAATTCCTACAGCAGTGCTTTGAGTAGAGATTAGCAATATCTATAGAGAGGGGGCTACCTTGAAATCTGGATGGCCAAAAGTCAGCTAGGACAGTGTATTTAACTGCTCTGAGAATAAACATGGATAAGGTGAGTCAGAATAAACTCATTCTAACCCAAGGTAACTAAAGACATTGGTTTCTGACTTTCTTCACTTCGTCATTAAAATAGTTTTATTGCACCATTAAGAAGATGAGATTTGAGGATATACTTTTTAGCTTTACCACTCTAGCTTGCTTCTGAGGTGACTTTGTTACTAGGAACAATTCCCAGGCTTCAGTAACACATAATCTTTGCTTTAATTCTCATAGACCTAAGAAGGTACCCTAAGGAAAGGTTCAGAGCATTTGTTTAAAGTGAAAATGCATGTCTGAAAATTAAGCATCGTCCAAGATGTGATCTATTTCTGTATCCACTTGGGACCGTCCAGTCCAGCAGCAGTTATAATATGATTGAGGCATGACTACTGTTCCTTTTCCCAAGACAAAATTAGCCAATTTCTGAATACCCTGTAAACAGACAGAGTCTGAGATGACATCAGTTACTTAGTGACTATCTCGTGGGAAAATACCCCCCTGCATCTCTTCACTTCTCCTGCTCTGAAATAATTCAGTTTCTTCCCTAAATCACCTAGAATGTGAAACAGATACTAGACCTATAGTCAGCATCCTTTACAACATCTCACAATGGGATGGTAGATGCAGCGAAAGTCAAAATTGCATAAATATTATAAGCATATTGTGTCTATTTTCTCATTCTCCTCACTCTAATTAATTGAAGCCAGACAGTACAAGCTTTACGGACCTCTTGTCTGGTTCTCCATACCCTTTCCTTCTTCTTCCATTCCTGACTTTGTCCCTGGGTAGTAAAACCCTTCCTCAAAGTTCAGCCTTAGTGCACAGGAAATGGACTGTGCTTGTGGAGGGGAGTTAAACAAAGGAACAGGATTAGCTCATAATAATTTTCACAAATTTTATTTAAAATAGCTGCCTATTTCTATGTGTTTGCCTCACTGATGAGAAGAAAAGAAATCTGGGTCTCCTGATTCATGATTCCTCTCCTCTTGCCTGGGCTCTGATGCGTGGTGGGCAATTCTCAGCGTTTGAGTGGAGCACATCAAAGGACTCGAAAGCGCATCTCGTGGCAGAAGCAAAGGAGCTAGAAGTCTGGTGCCCGAGAGATTTGCAGGCAAGGGCACATTGAGAAGACCTAGAAGTCTCTTCTAGCCGTCTCCCAAGCAAGTTCTGCGTTTTTCACACCTACTTACGCGTCCCTTGCATCTGCCCGTCTGCGCTTCCTCATCCCATCTCCCAGAAGTAGAAGCTTGGGGATATGAGGAATGCGCACCACCCACAGGACCGCGACACAGTGCCTCCAAACCACAGCGTAGGAGCAGCAGGCATTGGTCCTTCCGACACCCCCACTTGGTCTGCCTGAGGATCTTGGCTTAAAGAGGAGACAGGACGCCCACGCGCACCCCTTTGCCCTGTCGCGTCCTCTTCCTCCCAAGGAAAACAGCCGTGGTTCACTGGGACGCTTTTCAAGATCTCGCTAGCTCCAGAGCTCCGGGAAGACTGAGAGAGAAAGCTCGCGGGTACACTCGTCCGCATCCTTTCGTAGTCTGCCAGCCCTTTTACCCTGGAGCCTGGCCCTCCGCGGGCGCCGCGCACCGCATGGAAGGGCGCATCTTCACCGAGTGGCTCCGGAGGCGGAGACGCGCTGGGCGCGCTCGAGAGCGAGGAGTGAAAAGTTGTGCGCCCACTTGGTAGCGGGAGAGAACCGAGGAGCGAGCGCGCCGGAGCGCCGGTGGGGGGAGGAAGGGAGGGGGCGTGGAGGGGTTACACTGCATCCTATTAAGAGGGGGTGGAATTGTTAAAGAGGCAAATGCCTTGTCTTTCAGCCTCCCTGATTATTTTAGAAATATCCTTATAGGGCTTTTTAACATTATCCTAATCCTCTTTCATACTGCTTTATCATCCCAGCCTCTCCTAAGAATCAAGAGAAAATTAGTAAGAAATTCCTACAGCAGTGCTTTGAGTAGAGATTAGCAATATCTATAGAGAGGGGGCTACCTTGAAATCTGGATGGCCAAAAGTCAGCTAGGACAGTGTATTTAACTGCTCTGAGAATAAACATGGATAAGGTGAGTCAGAATAAACTCATTCTAACCCAAGGTAACTAAAGACATTGGTTTCTGACTTTCTTCACTTCGTCATTAAAATAGTTTTATTGCACCATTAAGAAGATGAGATTTGAGGATATACTTTTTAGCTTTACCACTCTAGCTTGCTTCTGAGGTGACTTTGTTACTAGGAACAATTCCCAGGCTTCAGTAACACATAATCTTTGCTTTAATTCTCATAGACCTAAGAAGGTACCCTAAGGAAAGGTTCAGAGCATTTGTTTAAAGTGAAAATGCATGTCTGAAAATTAAGCATCGTCCAAGATGTGATCTATTTCTGTATCCACTTGGGACCGTCCAGTCCAGCAGCAGTTATAATATGATTGAGGCATGACTACTGTTCCTTTTCCCAAGACAAAATTAGCCAATTTCTGAATACCCTGTAAACAGACAGAGTCTGAGATGACATCAGTTACTTAGTGACTATCTCGTGGGAAAATACCCCCCTGCATCTCTTCACTTCTCCTGCTCTGAAATAATTCAGTTTCTTCCCTAAATCACCTAGAATGTGAAACAGATACTAGACCTATAGTCAGCATCCTTTACAACATCTCACAATGGGATGGTAGATGCAGCGAAAGTCAAAATTGCATAAATATTATAAGCATATTGTGTCTATTTTCTCATTCTCCTCACTCTAATTAATTGAAGCCAGACAGTACAAGCTTTACGGACCTCTTGTCTGGTTCTCCATACCCTTTCCTTCTTCTTCCATTCCTGACTTTGTCCCTGGGTAGTAAAACCCTTCCTCAAAGTTCAGCCTTAGTGCACAGGAAATGGACTGTGCTCTGTGGAGGGGAGTTAAACAAAGGAACAGGATTAGCTCATAATAATTTTCACAAATTTTATTTAAAATAGCTGCCTATTTCTATGTGTTTGCCTCACTGATGAGAAGAAAAGAAATCTGGGTCTCCTGATTCATGATTCCTCTCCTCTTGCCTGGGCTCTGATGCGTGGTGGGCAATTCTCAGCGTTTGAGTGGAGCACATCAAAGGACTCGAAAGCGCATCTCGTGGCAGAAGCAAAGGAGCTAGAAGTCTGGTGCCCGAGAGATTTGCAGGCAAGGGCACATTGAGAAGACCTAGAAGTCTCTTCTAGCCGTCTCCCAAGCAAGTTCTGCGTTTTTCACACCTACTTACGCGTCCCTTGCATCTGCCCGTCTGCGCTTCCTCATCCCATCTCCCAGAAGTAGAAGCTTGGGGATATGAGGAATGCGCACCACCCACAGGACCGCGACACAGTGCCTCCAAACCACAGCGTAGGAGCAGCAGGCATTGGTCCTTCCGACACCCCCACTTGGTCTGCCTGAGGATCTTGGCTTAAAGAGGAGACAGGACGCCCACGCGCACCCCTTTGCCCTGTCGCGTCCTCTTCCTCCCAAGGAAAACAGCCGTGGTTCACTGGGACGCTTTTCAAGATCTCGCTAGCTCCAGAGCTCCGGGAAGACTGAGAGAGAAAGCTCGCGGGTACACTCGTCCGCATCCTTTCGTAGTCTGCCAGCCCTTTTACCCTGGAGCCTGGCCCTCCGCGGGCGCCGCGCACCGCATGGAAGGGCGCATCTTCACCGAGTGGCTCCGGAGGCGGAGACGCGCTGGGCGCGCTCGAGAGCGAGGAGTGAAAAGTTGTGCGCCCACTTGGTAGCGGGAGAGAACCGAGGAGCGAGCGCGCCGGAGCGCCGGTGGGGGGAGGAAGGGAGGGGGCGGGGAGGGGGCCCGCTTACATGAATTTCCAAGTGGTAGACCTGCCTCTGCGCTCTGCCCAATGAGATCCGTCAGGGGAGGCACCCGACTCACTTTTCCACATCACTTCACAGTTACATTTGGCAGGCAGGCGGGCTTGCACGCCGGAGCGCTCAGCCCAGAATTAGTGGATCTATTTGGAATCTCCCTGCTTCCCCGAAGCTCCTCTGCTGTCGCCGGTTCGTGCACGGACGGTAGCGTCCACCCAGCGAAGCTGCACTTTGGGCTGCGGACACTCAGAGCCCGGCGCGCCCTCCCCGCGTCTCAGCACCAAGCCCCGCAGCTCCGAGAGGCATGAACGCGATCCGGAGGCGTCTGCCCAGCGCGCGGGGACCGCTCGCTGTTCACCGCCCTCGGGAGCAGACCTCGAACCCCTCCAGCCATTAGTGAACCAAGAGGCTTGAAATTCGCCCTCGCGGAGCCCCTCAAGAGTGAGTGATCCTCCACCCAAACCCCTCGTTTTAATCCATGCCCCGAGGACACAGAGGGACCTTATTATTATTATTATTATTATTATGGAATACCCCTGCCCCTTCCGGCACCCTGCGCGCCTCCTTTCATTCGAATGGTGCATGTGGGTTCACTGCCCCAGTGTGGGACTGAGCTGTATCTTCTTTCCTGCTATGCGCAGCTGATGGGATCACCCCAGGGTTTTTTCCTGACCATTTTTGCAACCTGCTCTGACAGCAGACCCCGGGGAGAAGCAAGCAGGCTGTGCCCCTCCAGCTTTCCTGCCGGGCTCCCTTTCTTGCGGCCGCCTGGCGATTTCGCCGCCTCGCGACATAGGCAGGCGCCGCTGCAGCCGCGCGCCTTCTCTGCGGGGTCCGCGCGGTGAATGGGAAGCACCCGCCGCCGGCTGAGAGGCAAGTGCCAGCCGGAGCAGAAAGGAGGCGAAGGGGAGCGGGGTGGTGGTGGTGAGCGTGCCCTCAGGCTGGTTTGCCGAACCGCCCCAATCCCGAGGAGACGGAGGGCGACCCCCGCAGTGGGGCAGCGGGCCACGACTCAGCCTCGAGAGCCCCAGCCCACGGCTTTCCCACAAGTGGCTCCTCCAGCCCCGGGAAGCGCGGTGCGGGTTCCAAATTCCAAACTTGCCGGGCTCCCTAGCGGCCCGCGGCTCTGTGGGCGCCGAGATCCGGCTCCGCATCCAGGCAAGACCCCCAGGCAGGGTTCTCTCCGAGCCCGCCAGACTGAGCTCGCAGAGGCCTCCTGAGCCGAGCCGGGGACTCCCTCGACTCCCTCTCCTAGCTCCGCCAGAGCCCGGAGCTGCGCTTTCTGACAGCTCACTCCTCCCCATTGGCGAACCCTTGGGGCTGGGGAGGGAGGGCAGGCTGCGCCCCTCGCGGGACCTGAGGAAAAGCGGATTCTTCCCTGGGTTCTGGCAGCGCGTAACAGGTCCATAAGGGACTTGATCCCCGTTCTCTCAGGCTCCAGCCAAGCCTGAGAGCCAGTGAAAATCTGCCGCCGCCAACGAGAATGCCAACAGGTATCCACAGTTTACTGTGCCTTTCCCTCTCCGCAAGTCCAGACCCTTCCCCATCCAATCTGGCAGAAACCTCAAAGTTTCGTGATCCCGAGACCCTTCCCCGCAGGCACAGAGCTGGCGGCACGTCCAGGACGAGCCGTTTGTCTCCCCGAGCCGAGATAGCAGCAGTTTGCTTGGGCTGCTACATGTAAGAAATCAAACAACATTAATTGTTTATTGTTGCAAACGCACGTTAGTCAGTGATGGAAAACCACCCTGGCAGCTGCTCACTTGAGCCCCAGTTAAAGGATAGAGCTGATAATTAGGCAAGGGAGAAGGGGTCCTTTCAACTTTACCAGTTTCCTGAAGATTCCACAGAGTTTCCTCTTTAAGAGGCAAGATTCGACCATGCCCTTAGCGCGCCGGAGCTGCTCAGCCGATCAGCCGGCTGTTTTCTTTCCCTGGCTTCACAGTATCTGTTAGCCGAGAATGGGAACCGGGACGCAGGAGAAGGCGCACTGGCCCTGCCCTCTCGAATGGGTACCACCGCGAAACAGATCAGAGGCAAGGAGCAGGGGGGCGGTTGGGGCCCCTAGGAAGCGCCAGCCCTCTTTACAGCACTCCTGACAGCCATCTCAGTGGTTAACAACCCTCCCTAGGCTGTCACCTCCGGCTTCATTATAGGAGCTTTTCAACTGGAAAACTATGTGCTGGAAGGAGATATTTATGTAAGATTCGAGAGTGGGATTTTCCGTGCATTCAACCTGGACGCTGTACCTCACCGCATGCAAAATGAGCCCTGTCTTTCATGGCAAACACAACTGAAATTTCTGCCTGGTTTTTGCTTTTCATCAGTCGTGTCCGGTTTTTCCAGGGGTTTTATCGTGTGTGTGTGTGTGTGTGTGTGTGTGTGTGTGTGTGTGTATGTGTGTGTGTGTGTGTGTGTGTGTGTGTAGAGATTCTTTTAACCAGGGATGTTCTCTGAGGGTTACTTTTTTTTTTTTTTAATCCCTCAAAGGGAGTTCTCCATAATCATCCTGTCCAGACATGTTTTTCCACTTCCCTGAGCTCTGTGGCTGAAAGAAATTCTAGGGCTCTCCCTCTTATTAAATAATAATACGACTAATAATATTCTGTAAATCTGCTTCAGCAGTTTGGAAGCCCCCCCCAATCACATAGTCATTTCATGCTGGAGCAGTCGCAGGATTTTAAATCATCGTTTAAAAATATATATATACATATATATATATTCCCCCCGCCGGACTCTGAAGAGGGCTTGGAGTTGAGAAAATCTATTCTGAAAACAGAGAGGAGCCCCGCAGAGGCCCTGGGGACTGTTTCATTCAGGGCTGCTCTGTGGCAGTTTGTGCCCCTCATTCTGCCCCCCACGACATCCACATGGGCATCCAGGTATCCCACAGCCACCACAAACAAGCCCGATGTTTCAGAGACACTGGCTAATGTTCTCTGAAATGTCTGCTGCAATGCTGTCATGCAAACTTTTAAACTGTCCCCCCCTTCAACCTGGATCTTCTATTTTCCAATTACCATTACTATTTAAAAATCAATTCTTCTGCCTTACAATCTATAGTCTCTTAAAACTCTAGACTCCAGACGAGGAAATCTCTCCACCCAAATCACTTAACATATTTTGGCTGCATTTTAGGTGTCCAAGATTCATTTCTTGAGCTCCTGAAGGTGTTAAGAATTTAACTGAAGAACAGTTTTGTTGCAACCCTCACTGGAATAGCAGCTCCATTGGCCTGCTGTACATGTATCAGCTGAATAAAGAAGGAAGTCGTTAACCTGAAAAAAATAACTTTATGTGGGCATTACAGGCTGCACTCTGGTCAAGACAGTATTCATCTAAAGCCACCGCTTAGTTTAGCACTGAACACAGTGGAAGTAGCCAATGGCAGTCCGCTCAAAGTAAAAAACAAATGAACAAAAAGACAACAAAACAATCTGTGAAACATGCTCTGCAGGATGTAGTAGACCACTTGAGAAGGCATTTGTAAAGGCTGTTATATAAACATCCTCATGATGCAACATTTCCTTGCAAACTGAACAGATTTAAGGTCTGATGCTCCTGGTTAGCGGGGAGCACCTGATTCTTGGAACAAAGCAAGAAAACTCCGAAGAATGAGGGTATAATGATTCTATTCAAGAAGCTGTACCTCAGGGCTTTCCTCTCACAATTCCTTTCTCTGTTTATAGGTGAGGAAAAAGGATCAAGCACAGACAGAAAAGTTAGAATCCACACTTCATCAGCAACTATTCAGAAGTAACTTTATCATTAGAAGTAACTAATTCTCTAAAGACAAAATTAATAATCTTCATTATTTTTCTATTAAGGTAGTATACCTTGCAATTTTATCAACATTCCAATCTGAGCAAAATTGCCATGCACAAACAAAAGCTTTTCATGGACAAAACGACATTCAGTTTGTATTGCCAACCATTCTTTCCTACTCCATCAGCAACATTTTATGTCTGACAAATCAAGGAAGAAGCAAAACAGACTAGCCTTTAAATTATAGATGCAAACTAAGGTCCCAAGACTCTTTCGAAACTATTCTGCTCAATGGTGCTGTCGATATTAGTTTCAATAATTTTGTATTTTTTTATAACATTATTCAGAGAAGCAAGGCGTGTGGGAAACGCAATTTTTCTGTTTTCAACAATGTTGGCATTCACAGGTGAAATGGACTAACTTTAGCTTTTTAGTTTGGGGAAGGCTTCTGTCTTTGGTGTATTGTATACCTCCTACAGAGCATGGAATTAAACCAAGGCTGATTCCTTTGCTCTGTATAAGGTGTTACACACACACACACACACACACACACACACACACACACACACACACACACAGCTTACTTCTAGAAAACCTGAAAATGTCCCTAGATAACTAACTCACTTATTGGTTCAAGTACGGAGATTCTTAGCCTATTTCCCTTGCCCTTTCATCTGCTTTAGGTGATTTGATTTGCCCTCTAGGCTTCTTGGATTCATATATTGACTAGTCTTTTAAAGCAAACACATCTGTCTGTGGTGTGGGAAGATTTTTTTTACAGAATCTCATAAATGTATATTTGTGGAATAGAATATGTTGATGGTCCGAGTGGATGGCCTGGTGTCGCGGGGCTTGATGAGCCACAGAGCCGTTCATCCGCTCCCTTTTGAGTCCCTGGAAAGTTGCTGATGGTGTGGCCTGTGCAGTGTATCTCAACTGCACTGTTGGCTCCGACCTCTGGAACCTGCCTCCAGATGTAACCAGGAGGAGAAAATTAGTTGAGCCTGGCAACTTCAAAAGGTCAGAAAAGAAATAAGTTCAATGGATGCCATTCAGCTGCTTCTCCCATACGTTGCTGTGAACGAAATCTCCATCGCCTCTTCATGGCAGAGCATCCAGGCCAACGCTGTTTCTTTTTTCTCTCATGTCCCAAGCTTTTATTTCCTGAGTTTTAAATGTCATGTGCTATTCCCTATCACAAATATCATCCACTGTCTTGACTTTAGAAGTCTTGTTTTTTGTAAAGTTCTATTAGTAGGAGGAGATGCACAGAAGTGATTTTTCTATGTCTCTTTGGACACCATCATAACAGAATAACACTTGTATTTGGAAATTTCAGTTTCTTTCCCTACTCTGCTTGTCAAAGACAAAACTGCAAATGCTGGGATGATGATTGGTTGAGGATAGAGCATGGAATCAGTGCTCAGTCAACATTGATTTAATGCATTGACAATTAACAAGCCCTGTGCCTTTTATTTTTTCTTTTCTAGGATATTCTCAGTAAAGGGGAGAGAGGGATACAAGTATATCTAAAGTCCAATATTGTGACAATCTACCTCGTTTTCTCTACAGAAATTTCATAAATTGTCCCAAGTTTTTTCTTAGACACAGTTTTTCCCTTTTTTAAGAAGTCATTTGTACTCATGTTCCACAAAGCATTTATTTCTCCCTCAAAATCATTTTTTAAATGATATGGACTTATAAAAATTAAGAATACTTCTAAGACTAGATTTGCATCAAGAATGCTTTTAAACTCTATGTGATGGGAAGTTATATTTTATTGGGAAAAATGCTCTAATTATGGAAGTCTTGCATGTGTAACTTAGTATCTGTACGTTTCCTTTGTGAAGAATTTATTAAAAAAAAAAAAACCCAACGAGGAAACTACTTCTTTCCTTCTTTTACTCCCTGCCTCTCTTCTTTAATATATATTACATTTGAACAGTTCGCATCAACCTCATGTGAATTGCAATTCCATGTCTGTTAGAAGACTCCTCTATATTGATTTTAATCAGCAAGATACCTAGCCCTCACAAATACACACAGGAAAAAAAAAGTTCCACCAGAAAGTCCTCATGGATGTATTTATGGATATTTTAAGGAAATGGAATGCACGTCAAAGAAATATTAAATGGAATCTTCTTAATTCTTCTATATCATTAAGTGAAAATGTTATTAGACTATATTCATATTCTGTTAGCATTAGGGACCATATTTTCCATGCATTGTTTCTTTCTAAATGAATTCATGCATAAAATATGATTAGTTGATTCCTGATATAACACAAATAACATAAAATAAGTAGATGGGGAATAATATGAATATCATTAAGGAATGCTTTTCTTTTCTATCTAAGGTGGCTTATCTGCAAAATATAGTGTAAAAATTGCAAGAGCACATTTCATTATTAGCCCATTGCTGTTTCAGCTTGACAAATGGAATTTAACTTTTATGTGTCCCAAGTAATGCCATCTTTAAAATGAGGATGCTCAGAAGTATGAAATAAATAATTCAAATCTATTTTTTTCCTCTGTGTGTGTGTGTAAATGAAAAAAAAAAATTAAATTCTGTTCTGTCGAGGGAATTTGGTCAGGGCATTCTGAAGGCTTTAGGAAAGGTGATTCTCCTGCATTATTTATATTTGGACACACACAAGTATTGTTTGTCCCTAGTTCTCCAGGGCTTGGCGTGAATTGTACTGGGCCGCAGGCTGAATCGCGTACCCTGTGTTGCTGAAATACCACTTTGAATTCAATGTGCATTTACCTGTTTTGAAGCAGCCTGCTAATGGCTCTAAATTCAAGGTCAGAAACATTTTTAATAGAAACTCTCTGGTCTTATGTGTCATTTTTGCTTCCATGAAATATTGTGGCCACTAAGCCCAGTGGATAATAAAAGCATAATTTCCTGTCAACCACAATAATCTGCAGGATTGAATTCTGAAGTGTCGGTAAAAGCCCGTTCTTATTTTAGGCTTCAGAGTGTGGCTCATCGTTGGGAACTGCAGTCTTTGTTGTTTACCAAGTCAATGGTGCAGTAATATTTTTGCATAATGAAGATGTGTATAAGAGACAGGTTTCTTTCTAAATGAATTCATGCATAAAATATGATTAGTTGATTCCTGATATAACACAAATAACATAAAATAAGTAGATGGGGAATAATATGAATATCATTAAGGAATGCTTTTCTTTTCTATCTAAGGTGGCTTATCTGCAAAATATAGTGTAAAAATTGCAAGAGCACATTTCATTATTAGCCCATTGCTGTTTCAGCTTGACAAATGGAATTTAACTTTTATGTGTCCCAAGTAATGCCATCTTTAAAATGAGGATGCTCAGAAGTATGAAATAAATAATTCAAATCTATTTTTATTGGAGTAGTGAAACAGGCTTGATCTTTGAATTTCACTAAAATATAGCAGCTGAAGGAGGTACACTTATTTTAGAATCTGTATAAGCAATTTAATTTTCAAAAACTATACATTCAAAGTGGTATCTAAATATCATTTTTGTCAAATGATTGCTTGCTATCCATTTACCTACCCATCATCTATGTCCATGTGAAGTTTGTGGTAACAGTGCTTGTGGGTGGTTTTTAAGCTATAAAGTCTTTGAAACATAAAAGAATGGAAGTAAGGTGCACTTGTAAGGGTAGTTACTACACAGTATAATCTAATTGGCAGAATCTTGACTTATTAGGCAGGGATATTTGGCTGCATTCCAGTTTCAGTATTGTAGACTCTGTAGCCCTGGTTATGTGTTATATCTGATTTTAACCATTTCCACATTTCTTTTTTTTTTTTTTTAATTTACTTTTCATTTGGAGGAAAATTGCTTTACAATGTTGTACTGGTTTCTGCCATGCAACAATGCTGTTTCCACATTCTTTAAGCAGAAAGAGAGAGCTTCTAATTTTTAACCATCATCAGTAGTACTAAAATTTCTTGAAACACATCAAGAATTTGCTAAATATTTTTTGGAAGAAGACACTACCTAAATGCAACCTCTAGCTAAGATTATCTTCTCATCTCCTGTCTGAGTAGTGTTTAGATGTCACTATATCTTCATCTTTGAATAGGGACTTCCCACTTGAACCATTCTCATGAGAATATACTACATGATTCTAACATGCAATGGAATTTTTCTTGTAGGAGGAAGGGTTTTTCAGTGAGTGGTTACAGTTTGAAAGTGAGTAGTTCTGGTGTGGATGTGTAATTGTACTTTGTCCTTTGCACTTTACCCTTTGCCCTTTTAGGATTAATGATGATGGGCAATGCCGTGTCTTCTTTGGAAAAGAGAGACATGGATGACCCCAGGGTGGGGGAAAATTAAAAATACCACCCTTTAGTCCTACTATATAACACAAGGAGATATACTCAATATCCTATGATAAACCATAATGGAAAAGAATATGAAAAAGAATATATATGTATAACTAAATCACTTTACAGTACAGCAGAAATTAACACAATGTTATAAATCAACTGTACTTAAGTAATTTTAAAAAATACCACCCTTTAGAGACCTCATAAAATTATTTGAAGACATTAAGTGTGTATTAACTGTGGATAGGAAAAGCTATTTGTGAAATGCTGTTTTACTTACATCCCAATTGGTTCATGCCATTTAAAAAAAAGCTGGAAAAAGTTATTTTATTACCTGTTTACACAGAGCACCAGAATTTTCCCCACTGATGTATCCAGCAAGAAATCCACATCAAATAGTTTTTAAAAAATTAGTCAAGGTTCTTTGTGAAGCAGGTGAAACATTCAATAAATTGAAACTATCATTGTTACACTGACAGAAGAGATTTTACAAAGCTTATCTCATTTAATTTTTTTCACCATCCTTCAAGTCGGTTCCCTCATCTGCCACTATTGAGATAAATTTGCCTAGGTCACTTATCTTAGAAATGGTAGGACCATGATTCAAAGAACTTCTGACTCCAGAGTCAAGGTTCTCAGCCTCTGTGCCCCCATAGTTCAGCTGTATTAACAAGACGGTTAAGGGTAAGATTGATTTCCTAGTGGTTACTCTGATTTAAAGGCATGTTGGTTTGCAACCTTGGAGTTTGCAGAGGGGGTAGGGGGTGAAATTCAAAGCCGACCCTTGTAATTGGAGCTCCAGGAGAGATGGAAAACGAGGCAAGCCAGGTTGGTAGGTGGCAGTTTTAATAACAAGGGAATGGACATTACATATGAGGCTTGACTTGGGCAACCACAGATCTCTGCATCTGCTTGCTGGAATCTTAAAGTTCATTTACACGGAGATGCTCGTGGTGCTCAGTCTCATGTACCATCCAGATGATCCCAATAACACATAACTCTCCCAAGGCTACATCTTTGAAGTGGCTGCTAATGCAGACACAGTGGGCAGGACGTGCATTCCAAGCACAGGGAGGGGTAAGGAGTCTTTGACTGCCAGGGTCCAGCTCATGGATGAACCTGCCGTCACAGCTCCTCCATGACCTCCCCCAGTGGAGGGCCAGCACAAATTGTTTTCCCTCATTAGGTCTTTAGCTGTTAAACTCTGAGCAGGTGATTTAAAGACAGCAAAGGATGTGGCTTTTAAATGGAGAAGAAAGGATTTAGATTACACTTGAGAAATGACTTCCTGGCATGACTCTTATAGGCAAGGAAAGTGCAGGACTTAGATTCATTGTTCTGATGTGGTTTCAAGACAGTTCTGCCTGGAGAAGATCCGACAGGATAGATTCAGCTTCAGTATCTTAACTAACCTTATAATTCGAAGAAAGTTTATTAAATAAATATCTGAGCCTGTAAACACTAGAAACAGAAACTTGACCCTCCTGTCTTTGTTACCCCAGTTCTGAGATATCTATAGCAGGAAAGCTTCTATGTGAAGGACAGAGTTCTGACTGCATCTTGGGAAAGGATGAGGAGGTATCTGTCTTTGCCATGGTAACCAGTAATTATCAAACTTAAAGAAAACAAAAGCTTCCAGTAGGGGAAAAAAAAAAACCACACAATAGCATGTCAATAATAGCAAAAAAGTAAAGTAGATTTGACAGCTATTATTCTGGGTGGTAAAACAAGCAAATAATGTGCTTTTGGATAGAGAGACAGTTGGATAAATGTATGATTTGGTGCCAAAGATGTCCAGAAGAGTTGTGGTTGAGAGGAGAGATAATCCTCTGTGTGTGTGTGTAAATGAAAAAAAAAAATTAAATTCTGTTCTTCGAGGGAATTTGGTCAGGGCATTCTGAAGGCTTTAGGAAAGGTGATTCTCCTGCATTATTTATATTTGGACACACACAAGTATTGTTTGTCCCTAGTTCTCCAGGGCTTGGCGTGAATTGTACTGGGCCGCAGGCTGAATCGCGTACCCTGTGTTGCTGAAATACCACTTTGAATTCAATGTGCATTTACCTGTTTTGAAGCAGCCTGCTAATGGCTCTAAATTCAAGGTCAGAAACATTTTTAATAGAAACTCTCTGGTCTTATGTGTCATTTTTGCTTCCATGAAATATTGTGGCCACTAAGCCCAGTGGATAATAAAAGCATAATTTCCTGTCAACCACAATAATCTGCAGGATTGAATTCTGAAGTGTCGGTAAAAGCCCGTTCTTATTTTAGGCTTCAGAGTGTGGCTCATCGTTGGGAACTGCAGTCTTTGTTGTTTACCAAGTCAATGGTGCAGTAATATTTTTGCATAATGACTTATCTGAAAGTTTTTTTTTTTTAACCTCAAAAAAAAAAAAAAAGTTGAAGTCAGTGAGGTCAGACCAGGCTGTAATTAAAGCTATCTCTAAAATGTAAGTGTGAATGAAAAGCAGGGTTGTAAGTATCTTACCTAAGACATAACATCTTAGGGGGAATTCTAGTTACTTCTTTGTAAGAATTCCAGAGGGACTGTAAAATCTATTCATCTCACTCTCGGGGTGTAAATCAATGCAGCAGTATTATAATAAAGTGGATTGCTTGGCCAGACATATATACTGTGGTTAGAAAATCTAAAAATACATTGATTTTTTTTTTTACCCAAGCTTTACAACCTCACTCAATTTCTTCTTCCTTGCGTAGAGTTAAGCAGTTTGTATATGCAGCTACTATTACAATGTTTATTAATTCTGATAACAGTGACAGGACATTTGGTTGCATCTCAAGAATTCCTATAAAGCTGTTCTCTGATCATCTAAGATGACAACATTAGCTCTGCCCATATAAATAGTACAGTTCTGATTATCACAGGAGAATCCCTTTCTCTCCTAGTAATAGACTTCGCTAAAGTGAAGGTCAAGTCTCAACACCCCCTAATAGCATGCGTGGGAACACATTGCTTATTGGAGCCGTTTTTCCAGTGTCCCATATGAAGTGGGTTAAGTATAAAAGTTATGACATCATACAAAATCTCATTTATTCATACATTCTATTGCTGGTTTTCCCAAAGTCTATTCCCAGGTAGTAAGTAGTTTATGGGCATGCCATTTAATGTCACTGAGAAGGAAGTAACTTTTGTACCGTACCACTGAATCTTTCAAGTCTTCATAAGAAGGAGGTCTGAGTTAGGTGGTTTTATTCCTGAGAACTCTAGGCTTTTCCAGCTACAGCATCTGCCTCACAAAGAGGTTATTACAAATGCAGACTTGCAAGCCCCACTCTAGACTTACTGGATCAGAATCTACATTTTAGAAAGATTTCCAGAATTTGTATGCATATTCAAGTTTGAGAAGCATCACTTAGGGGTATGCTGGAGGAAACTCTTACTTGACTAAACCAGAGGTGTTTCTGGTTTACAAACTTTCGCCAATTGTCATACCTGGTTAGTGATGACACTGAAAACTTGAAATTGGTCACGGTAGAAGTATTTATATCATGGAAATAAAAAAATCAGGGATTTTTTTTCTTTCAGGTAGCCACTTGGTAAATATTTAACTGCACACCCTTGCCTCTGTTGCTTGCCTTCCTTTTCAACTAATAGGGTCACAGCCTCAGGCTCTGACAGTATTTAGTTAAAATTAAACATTATTTAAAGTGCCAGTCTCACTGTGCTTCCAGTTGCTGTCTCCCATACTCTCACCAGGTGGCTCAGTGGTAAAGAACCTGCCTGCCAGTGCAAGAGACTCAGGAGACGCAGGTTCGATCCCTGGGTTGGGAAGATTCCTTGGAGGAGGAAATGGCAACCCACTCCAGTATTCTTCCCTGGAAAATCCTATGTAAAGAGGAGGCTGGTGGGTTACAGTCCATAGGGTCACAAGAGTTGGACATGACTGAGCATACCATCATTATGGAATGGCACTTACTTTCATGCCTTAGAGCTTTCGAAAATGAACACACTCTTCTCTTCACAAAGCTCTAACAGAGAAGAGGACGTCAATTTGACATGTAGTCTAGAGACCTTATTAGAATGACGTGGTGGGTAGCAAGAAGATATCATGGCCATGGATTAGATAATATGGCAAAAAATGATTTGAAAACTACCCTCGGTACTAATTCATTCACAAATCCTGTATTAGTGAGTGGTTTCATTTTTGTTCGTTGATTGACTTAAATGACCTTTTATACTTACCCTCCCCTTTTCGGGTTATTCCTTTTTGATGTTTAGGTGATGCTTCCCCTAGGAAGCCTTCTTTAAGGCAGTGAAGATGAGTGGCATATCCATCACTCTGTACTACCATACAGTTTCTCAGACTTAATAGGATATTCTAAGTATTCATTTCTTAGTCTTTACCTTGGCTCTTGGCTTCCTGAAGATAAGAATTCTGATATGTTTACTTCTCTTGCCTTCATGCCTGACCCACAGTATTAGCTCATCAAATATTTAGATAACAAGAGAAGGGACTGTGGTAAGAAAGAATTCTAAAGTTAGATTACCTAGATTCAAATAGCTGTTTTCTCTTTACTGGAGGTGTTCTTTGGGCAAGTCACATCATTACTCTATACCTCAGTTTTGAATAAAACTTACTGTGGCTTGTAAGTACTGTGCCTTGTAACAATACTTACGAGGCAAAGTTAAGTTTTATCTAACTGCAAGATCTTGTGTTCACGGATACTATTTGGGGCTATGCATATGTTCTTTATTGATTAGTCCCTTGATTCTAACTAGTGAAACTATGTCATTGAATAAAAGTTTCAGGGCCTATTATTACTTTTTACTGATTCTGACGAGTTCAGGGAGGAATTGTGTCACATTGCATCCCTAGTGGCTTGGTGGCAATCCATCTGCTTGGTGGCTTCTGTCAAGGAAGTGTCTGTTAGGACTTTAAATTGGGATTAAACTGCTTTAATCCCAGAGTCATTAACAGCAAAGCAGATGCCAGAGAATACTTGCAGAGTATTTGGCACAATTTAAAAATAACTGTGCATTCTTAATCACTTTACCAAAGTTATCACTTGTAAACTTCAAAATAAACCAGCTAAGTAAATAGCATTCTAGTTGGTTTTATATTATTATTATTTTTGACTGACCCCCAGTTATACAACTGGTAAAGGTGGCTCTCTGACTGGAATTCAAACCCCAGGCTGGCTGGAGCTAGAGGAAACTCACAACCATCTCATGGTTCTCCCTCTATGGCATTCAGGCCATCAGAGGATGGTCTACATGGCTCTCAAACATTCAGGTATGGCCCAGCATGAAGCAGGGTATGTTTGGAGAGAAGAAGTCTTTTTGCCCCTGAGAAGTGTTTAGGCTGAGCTTCCATGATTAAAATGAGGATTCCCTTCCATCCAATATGGTCCAGCCCTTCTGTCACCAGCATCACCCTCATTCACCCACATCCCACCTTAGGGAGGATTCTTGACTGCCTTTGTAACTCTCATACCGTTACCTTTCCTGTAGAGGTCGCACAGCTTATTAACTCTTTGCTCCTTTGATTTTTTTTTTTTTTCATCTGAAGCTTTCCAAGGGCAGAGATGGTGTCAGGACCACCTCCTCAGTCTGGCTCTGAAAAACAAGCATCACAGCTTAGTGAATGCTTGCCAGGTTCTGGGTGCTTCATCTGAGTCTTGTTTTTGAATCACTCTACTGCCTGGAAATTAGGAATTCTTCTTACTGCCATTTTGCAGAAGAGAAAACAGAAGCTCAGAGAACTTAAGTAGTTCTTCCCATTATTGCAGAGACAGCAGGTCGGGTGAGCTGGGATTCAAGCCCAGGATTTTCTGCCTGTAGAACAGACAGTTCGTGATTACCACACTAATCCTGCATCACTGTTCCTGCCTCATGTTTAGGAGATTGCATGGCATGTGATGGGTATGCTATACATGCTAAGTATTTTAAGTTTCAGTTCAGTTCAGTTGCTCAGTCGTGTCCGACTCTTCGTGACCCCATGAATCGCAGCACGCCAGGCCTCCCTGTCCATCACCACCTCCCAGAGTTCACTCAGACCCACGTTCATCGAGTCCGTGATGCCATCTAGCCATCTCATCCTCTGTCGTCCCCTTCTCCTCCTACCCCCAATCCCTCCCAGCATCAGAGTCTTTTCCAATGAGTCATCTCTCATGAGGTGGCCAAAGTACTGGAGTTTCAGCTTCAGCATCATTCCCTCCAAAGAAATCCCAGGGCTGATCTCCTTCAGAATGGCTTGGTTGGATCTCCTTGCAGTCCAAGGGACTCTCAAGAGTCTTTTCCAACACCACAGTTCAAAAGCATCAATTCTAAAACGCTGTTTAAGTGGATTGACCATTCAGAAAACTGTTGATATTGAAGGGATTCTTTTACTCAAGATCTGTCAACTTTTGTTTTAAATTTAAGCCTGCAAAGGTCTGTTCTCAAATGGGATGAGACAAAGTCTTCCTGGAAATCTGCTATACAGGAAACCTGATCTCCCTGCTGGTACTGCAGCTTTAGGGAAAGCTGGGGGCCTTGTTCTGAACTCTTTTTCTCTGAGTTGATTTCCTGTTGAATGATTTTCTTGCCTTCAGTTTCCATTGCAACTGCTGCTTGCAGGGATTCTCCTGTGCCCTTATCAGGGTGGAGCCTCTTTTGAGGTACACAGAGAGTCCCAGTGATGGAGGTGAGCCCAGGCAAAAAGTGAAAAGCAGGGCGATTCTATTCACCACTTTGTTAGACAGGATCCTGCCTGTCTTTGCAGCAGGATCTGAATCTGCCCCATACATCTGGCTTTGCTAAGACCACTCAGTAGCTAAGCCAATGTTAAGGACTTTCTTGCTTTCCCATTCTGAGCCAGAATGGAACCAGGGACACACAGGGCAAAGTTTCCCTACCCCATTATGAATTCCCTGAGCCAAACTATTCCCCATGGTGTTTTGAGGAATTATTTTCCCATTTAATCTAATTCAGCTAGACTTCTCTCTGGGATATGTGGGGAACATTATTTCCTTAAAAATAATTTTTTGAGAAGGAAGAAACACGTTTTGCCACAGTGAAGGTAAGCAAAAAAAAATGTATTTGACACCTCAGGTAATGGGGATTTTTTTGCGCATCCCTTTCTGAAATCTTCTCAATTGAAAATTGTATTTTTACCATATTTCATTCCCAAAGGAGCTTTTCATAATTTAAATCTCCTGTTCAACTGTACATTTGGAATGGAAGCCTTGACACTGTCCTGATTATAACATACATGCTGGACGTTACAGAATTTCTCTCTGGGAGCATTCTAATTTTATTCACTCATTATTAGCATCCTGGCAGAGAACTGTGTTCTGCAGCGTGAGCTGGACAATCCCTTCTGATGGCCTGTGGCAGCTAAGACGGTAACAACTGGGGCTATTTCCCTTCTTGTTCTCATTTGTAGCTTTTTTTTTTTTTTTTAATTAACCATTGAAGCTAGTTTCTTCACATAGTGCAGCCCAAAGGGAACTAGAACTTCTCTTTACACTGGAGGGTGGGGAAGGAGACAGAGAGGAGAAGGAAGAAAAGGAGGAAGAAATGAAGGAAGAAAGAAAGACTTGCAATCTCTACAGGAATGCAGGATGGCTACGTTAGCAACACCCACACTTGCCTTACAAGCAGAGACTGCGAGAAAAGAGAGTGGAGCGATGGAGAGAGAAAAGGGAGGGAGGCACGAAAGAAAAAGGAAGGGAGAAAGAAGGAAAAAAACAAAGAGGGAGAAGCAAGTCTCAGGGATTTGCAGCAGTTTCTGATAAATAGCAGATAACAGAAATTAACGCTGTGTTGTGCTACTGTGCTCAGTTGCTAAGTCCTGTCCAACACAGTCTTACCTGCGTGTGTGCTCAGTGGTGTCTCTTTGCTACCCCATGGACTGTAGCCCACCCAGGTAAGGATACTGGAGTGGATTGCCATTTCTCCCGCCAAGGGAATTCCTGACTGCCATCACCCCCTCCCCCACAGAGATCTAACCCATGTCTCTTGTGTCTCCTGCACTAGCAGGCAGATTCTTCACCACTGCGCCACCTGGGAAGCCAACAAAAATTAATACGAATATCTGAAAGCTTAAAGGATAAAAAGACCTGTGAGCCTACTTATTCTCAATCTATATGGATCCACTTTCTTAATTCAAGGCTGTGGGAAATGTTCATTCACATGCTTTTGAAAAGCAGTGATTTTGTTTTAAAACCTGTTGGCAGTGGATCATTAGTTTTCTCCCTCCTTGTTTTTGCAGGAAATTTCAATGAGAAGGACAGCCCATGGATCGTGGTCTTAGAAAAACTGCGTAGATGATGTCTGTTTCCTGTGCTGTAAACACGTGGCAGGGCTGTAAGTAAATGCTCGGCACCGCATGATGAATTGGATGGCTGCAGACCGGAGGCAAAAAAAGTAATTGTCTCATTTTCGTGGTGATTTGCTTAACTGGTGGGCCATGCCAGAACGGCTAGCGGAAATGCTCTTGGATCTCTGGACTCCATTAATAATATTATGGATTACTCTTCCCTCTTGTATTTACTCGGCTCCGATGAATCAGTCTCCGGTTCTAATGAGTGGATCCCCATTGGAACTAAACAGGCTGACTGAAGAACAGCGGATTTTGAATCGTTCCAAAAGAGGCTGGGTTTGGAATCAAATGTTTGTCCTGGAAGAGTTTTCTGGACCTGAACCAATTCTTGTTGGCCGGGTAAGCTTCGTTTCTAAGATCCCCATTTTGGGATCTTACTGGTCTCTAGATCTTTAACATTAGGCTTGTCGCAGTTGTTGTTGCACTTAACTGTAAGTACTTTTGGCCAGATGGTTAGTTCATTTACCTCTTGGTTTCTTTAGGAATATGAATAATCCCACAATAACAGATTTAAATGTAGACAAACTGCTGTTCCCCGGAAAGCTCATCCTCCCCACCTCTCCCATCTATTATATCATAGCTATAATAACACTTGTGTAATGCATACACAAATAAGCATTCTCATTCTCACTTCATATAAAAAGTCTGCATGCCAAACCTCTTTTGTAGCTTACAGGACTTGGAAGATGTATGCATTTTTGCTCAGTTTGAATTTCTACCACCTGGATTCCTAAGATGTTATTTTGTCCCATTTTATTCTGAGGCCATGTATCTCCAATTGCAGGTAGATTTTTCTCCTTTTTTTGTTGTGATTCATTTGTTGTTTGAGTTATTATCCTAGGATGAAGAAAGGTAGATTCTTAGAGTGGGTGCTTAGCAGTGCTTTGTACTTATGGTCATTTATGGGCTTTGCAGTAGGATATTGATTAATTCATTGTCAGGTGGAATCAAATGGATAGAATCGAAGTTTTGGTTTGGTGATGTGTGTGTGTTTGCACATGTGTATGTGCGCGTATGTGTTAGACTGGGTTTACATTTGTTTTGCTGTTGGCAAGTTAGACAAGTGTTCCTTGTTCCGATGATAGGCATTGCCTGATTTACACAGTCCACTGTGGGTTGTTGAAGACTATACATGTTTTTTCCTCAGAATTATTCATAAACTTCTGTTAATTTGGGCACATACCATCATTGTAGGTAGAATTCCAGTTATGAGCCTGCCAGGCACTGATTTTCCTGATAAGTCAGATTCAGAAGTGAATCATGCCAATACTATGTGTTTCTGAAATGCAGTGATTAAAAAAAGAAGAATTAAATATTGAGCTTCAAGACTTGGTGTCTCACTGGAAACTTCTGATCCCATTTGTGCTTGTACCTCATTGTCTTGCAAAGCAGACTGAGCCTCCCCAAGGATTATGCTTTTTCACTTCAGGTAGTTTCACTTGGGCAAGGGAAATCTGGAGGGGGTGCTGTCAGGAATCATTCAGAGAACATGTATTATTGAGGCAAGCACATTTTTAGGTGGATAGGGGCCTGCTGATGAACAAACCAATGATCCCTGCCTTCAAGGAATTTGCATTCAGATCAATATTGTTTTGTATTGAGCATTATTATTAAAGCATTCCGTGGGCACAGTCCTGATTAATTCTAACAGTAGCTCCCTCCCCCCTCCACATGTATACATATACGTGTTTATGTGTGCATATATACACATATACAAAGAATATATGAATAGAACACATCCTCGCTCCCTTCTTTGTCAAAATACAAAAATGATTTTTGTGTATGCCTGATGCACACTCAGGTAGCAGAACTGACTGGAGGCTATTTATAGTCGTAATGCATCCCATTACTGTGACTTCATATATTTCCCTGCAGAAATGTTAATGTGTTTGATTAGAGGCTACTGCCCCAGACTCTGCTGAAGGTTTTACTTACTATACAGTTTATCTACCTTAAAACGTTTCTAAATGTGAAAAGTTCTCATTTGCAAAACATCTGGCCCAGTGGGTTTTGCACAAGGGCTTCTTGACCAGATTATCTGTCTTTCTCTCTCTCTTTTTTATTTTGGTGAGTGCAGAAATTGAGACTTGGATTAATAAAGCAAACCAAGATCGTAGCACTAGTAAATGTCTGAATCTGAATCAAGTTGGGGATTCCCAAGGCCTTAATTTTATACACTGGATCCGATTACCTTTTAGTGACTAGTTACCATGTATTTAAACCATAATTTGCACTTAAGAATTATTGAATATAGAATGCAGAGTTCTTACATTCTTACTTTCTGGATACTCAGACTTCTTATCTAGCCCTCTGACAAGGCATTTTCCTGCCGTATGAAATTCTGGATATGCAATACATGCACCATACATAATTGATGGATATTTTCTGCCTGTTTTCTGTTAGTTAACTCTGTAGAGGTCTATCACACTGTTGATGTCTTGTGTAATATAAACAAACAAACTTGCTATCCCCAGAAGAACTTTTCATTTTTACCTGAATATAAAAAGTAATTAAATTGGGATTTGTTTTGGAGTCAGGATCTAATGACTAATTTTACCTCCATTGTTTAAATGTAGCAATAGAGAGAGAGGCAAACAATGGAGTGTTTACTATCCTTTTGTGACGTAACAGTACATGAGAGGAGAAGGAAATGGCAACCCACTCCAGTGTTCTTGCCTGGAGAATCCCGCAGACAGAGGAGCCTGGTGGGCTGCCACCTATGGGGGCTCATAGACTCAGACACGACTGAAGTGACTTATCAGCAGCAGCAGCAGTACTTGAGAAATTCATGCTTCTTTCAAGGACAGAAATGTTGCTAGTAAACCCTAGGCTTTTTTTTTTTTTTTTTTTCTGGCAGTGTTGCACAGCATGTGGGATCTTAGTTCCCTGACCAGGGATCAAACCTGCGCCCTCTGCATCGGAGGCACAAAATCTCAACCACAGGACTGTCAGGGAAGTCCCCAACCCTAGGATTTTGAAATGGCCAAGATGATTCTGATCCTTGATCAACTCCTCTTTCTCTGATCCTCAACACGGCCAGTTCCTAAACGACTGTTCAATCTGAGTTAATCCTCTTTTCTGAAGAACTTTTCCTGAAAGTATTTCCAGTCATGTATATTTCCCCTTAAAGAAAATTGCTCCTGAGTTATTATAGCTTAGCCTTTGAGGGACTTAGGTTGTAGCAGAGTCTAAAAATGTATTTCAGGTGACTGCTGCAGGTGATGAGGCAGGCTGAGTGTGGGGATGATCCATATCGGGGTGCCCACCGGTGCTTTATACCGTTTTATCTCTGTGAACGCTCTTCCACGTCTGACTCTGAACCACTTCATTGCTGAGCTTCTCCCCAGGAACTGGCTGAGAAGCACTAGTTACTCAGGAGCGTACCCGCTCTTTAAAAGGCCCTCCTGCGAATCCCCATAGTGGGAGCCTTGGGCTTGGCAGGATGAGTTCAAGCTCAAGGGCAGAGTCAGTGTTTGAGTGATTGGCTCTTCAGAGTTTCACATACACCCTCGCATCCTTCATTTCTGTTTTTACTCTATTGATAGGCAGCTGGATGCAGAGAAAAAACTAAGTCTTAGAGCTGGACTCTGTGGAGGCTTGAGTATTGGCTTTGCCACTTTCTGGATATTTACCCTAGGAAAGTAACCAAGCTCCTCAAGGGTTAGCCAGACAAGGTAAATACAAGTAGATAAGAAGACTAAAATAAGGCATGCATAGTGCCTGTACATATTGTAGTCCTGATTGTATTCTTAAGTGTGTTCGTGTGTGTGTGTGTGTGTGTGTGTGTGTGTGTGTGTGTAGTTGGAGTGATGGACAAAGAAACTACAACTACATCAGTAGGTGAGCACAGGAGTCTGGGAGCCTAATGAGGGGCCCTTTCAATGAGCCCAGATTGCTTAGGATGAAGGTGAGGGTTGATATTTCCATGTGTCTTGAAGGGTAACTGTCATGTAGCTTAGTGGCGTGGGCTGGAGTAGGAAGTTAGGAGCCCCTGCCGGGTGGAAAGGTTTATGCGATGTCATGGGAATAGGGTGGGATGACTGAGTGTCCCCTCGATCAGAAGCAGCATAAGTCTGCTTATGTTCCACTGAATTAAAAAGAAGTTGAATTTTGTATTCTTACAGAGCTTTCTCTGCCCCATTTTGTCTGAAATAGAACTGTTTCATCTCTGATATTTCAACCCGTTTGACTATGCTTTATTTTTATTCCTTCCTGAAGACCACTGTCTCATATCACCATACTTTATCTTGCTTCTGATTTGCCACCTACTAGAATGTAAGTTCTACAAGGAAAAGGATTTGTCTTCTTTGTTCTTTACTGAATATCCCCAGAATCTGGAACTCTGCCTGCATATGAGGAGAGCTCGTAAATATTTTGCATGAATAAGTGAATGAATAATTCACCTGAAAATGGAGGAATTTATAAAATAAGATAAATCAGCTTTTATATCAATAGTATTTTTCAATTAGGAGACAGTACATTACTTTCGTGTTCTTCACTCCTGTTGGGATTTTAGGGACTTGCTAGGTAGTTTAAACATTGTATCTAGGCATTGATCTTAAAAGTCTTTCTTTGAAATAGTAATAGTGGTAAGAATCCTTGGTGGCTTGGTGGTAAAGAATCCACCTGCCAATGGGTTCGATCCCTGGGTTGGGAAGATCCGCTGGAGTAGGAAATGGCAACCCACTCCAGTATTCTTGTCTGGGAAATCCCATGGACATAGGAGCCTGGCGGGCTGCACTTCGTGGTGTCACAAAGGGTTGGAAATAACTTAGCAACTAAACAACAACAACAACAAATTTGTTAAAACAAGTCTTTTTATGAAGATTGCAGATTCTTCTCTTTGGAGCTGTCCCCTTAGCCGTAGCATGAAGCAGTGCAGCCTGGAAATTCCATTATCTTCCAATTCATCTAGAAACTTATGTCACAAACTAGACCAAAAATCTTTCTGAATATCTGAAAAGCAAATAACAGCCAAACAAACTCCACTCCTGCCTCTAGCTCTCTGTGGAGCAAGGTATTTCAGAGCCTGTTGTTACACACATAAATACTTTGACTTCTATACTTCCCAGAACCTCCTGTGTTGACTTTCTCTGCCAGTTCTGGAAGAGAAAATATGGTACACCCTTCACCCTATATTCTTATTTGTTCTGATCTTAGAAAAGAAAGATGGAAAACCCATGGTAGTTTTTCATAAGTCTTGTAACTGAGACAAAAATATCATCCTTGGGGTGAAATGTGCATGGATTCTTTGAGCTGGGCTGTTTGATGCCATCCTAAAAGCTCTTGCCTGTGAATCAGGAGGGTGATTGATCAGATCATTCCACAAATATTTATTGAGCAGCTACTATCTCCTAAGTGTTCTTGTCTATGGAATCTTAACCCTGAGCAAACATAGATCCATGCCCTCTATCAGAATGGGCTCCTAGAGGGAGACAGATGTTAAGAAGACAATCGCAAAAACATATGTCAGGTTAACACTGAGGTCAGTACTCTGGTGTGGAAGCCCATACAGAGGAAGCTGTTTTGTTTGGTGGGATGATGGAGGCTTCCTTAAAGATTGCCGTAGCCAGGTGAACCAGAGTGCAGAGCTTGAGAAAGATAACATTGACACAGAAGACACAGTATCTGCACAAGGCCATTTAAGGAGCTGAGACTAGGTCTGGGGAACTGGAAGACAGAGAGCTTGTGTTGAGAGCTTTGGAATTAGGTAGAAAGATGAGCAAGAATCGCTTGAAGATCTGGCTTCTGTCTTTTCCCCCATCTGCTCTAAAGGAGCTGGAAGAGAGAGCCACGCAACACTTCTCAGGTTCAGTTTCCTCACTTGTAATTTGTATAGTGGATTATGGAATTATATTTAAGTTACAAATCCCCAATGGAACGGGAAAAGAAAGCAATATAAAAAATGTATGCGACATCTATTGATTTTTGGCCCAAGTTCCTTGAGCTCTTGCTCTGTGGTTCTATGATCCACTATTCCTCAGACTGGTTTATTTTTGGGGAAAAAAATACGGTTTGCTTTCCAGGTGGTCAGAGATCTCTCCTAAATCTTCATTCTTACATAAACTCCTCAGCTTTCTTTCCTTCCTTTCCCCCTCCTACCTGGTTTTCTGAGCAACTCCTTATTTGGATATACTCCCATTAGTGATGCCACGTCTATTTATAATTCTCTCCCTCCAAGGCACTGACTCATTTTCTCTCTTTAAAATTGACCTTCTAACCTTCCCTCTTCACCGTAACTTGGAAATCGTTTGGGTGGTGCTTAGTATGAAGGACACGGGATGCCAAATAATTACACTGTTTTACAGTTTACGGTGTCAGCGGCTGGTGAGAAAATTGCACTTGACATGCCATTATTTTTGCTGGCCGTTTGCATGTTAAGAGCACTGGGTTGCGCAGCCGCAGCCAAATTGTATCCTCGGCCTTGCGAGAACAATTCACTGTCAGTTTTGTGAAGCTCCCGCCTACTCAGATAGAGCCTTGTGCCCCAGTAATTTGGAAGGAATGCAAGTCAGCATCTCACGTCTCAATCTGGCCAAACAACAAGGGTTGTCTGCCTTTTGCCCAGTGTCCCGATTTACAAATAACAGGCATCCCAGGGCTGTTGGAAATCTTTTGGTGCTGATATAAAAAACTGGAGTAGAATTAGTCATGTGTGTTAGCAGAAACCCTCAACACACACACATGCACACACATATACATGCATACTGCATGTGCACACAGTTTGTTAGCTGATGTTCTACATGAGTAAAATCCCAAGTCATCTCCTCATTCTTCCTCTTGGTAGCCTCCAGACTTCACTCTATTTTCTTTCTTTCTTGTCCACTTCTGCTACAAAAGTAGCTGGAGGGAAAAGTCATACAGCCTCTCTTGGGCACAGCAAATTGTATCTTTGTTCCTTACCAAGCGGCCAGGTAAGAGTGTGTACAATCTGCTTGTCTCTGTAGATGTCTCGAAACATAAATTCATGCAGACTTCTTACAAGAAGAACCTTATACATTTTATTGGTCCTCTTTAAGAGTTTCCACGTTGAGACACATACTTTTCCCACTTGAAACAAAATACCAATAAGTCTATTTTATGGCTGAAAAAGCCAGATTAAGTAACCCTATTTTATGAATAAATGGCATCAAGGTAGTCAATGTGGAAAAAAAAAATAAACTGCATGATTATAAAAATCACAAATGTATGATTCAATTTAATGAGTAAATAATAATCATGTAATCTAGATAGCATACTCAAAAGCAGAGACATTACTTTGCCAACAAAGGTCCGTCGAGTCAAGGCTATGGTTTTTCCAGTGGTCATGTATGGATGTGAGAGTTGGACTGTGAAGAAAGCTGAGCACTGAAGACTTCATGCTTTTGAACTGTGGTGTTGGAGAAGACTCTTGAGAGTCCCTTGGACTGCAAGGAGACCCAACCAATCTATTCTAAAGGAGATCAGTCCTGGGTGTTCTTTGGAAGGAATGATGCTAAAGCTGAAACTCTAGTATTTTGGCCACCTCATGCGAAGAGTTGACTTATTGGAAAAGACTCTGATGCTGGGAGGGATTGAGGGCAGGAGGAGAAGGGGACGACAGAGGATGAGATGGCTGGATCACTGACTCCATGGACAGGATTTCGGGTAAATTCTGGGAGTTGCTGATGGACAGGGAAGCCTGGAGTGCTGTGATTCAAGGGGTCGCAGAGTTGGACATGACTGAGCAACTGAGCTGAACTAAACTGAACCTATTAAAAACAAAATGGATTAATTCCTGACATTAATTCATATTAATGATTATGTTAGTCACTGAGTCATGTCTGACTCTTTGCAACCCCCTGGACTAAAGTCTACCAGGCTCTTCTGCCCATGGAATTCTCCAGGCAAGAATACTGGAGTGGGTTGCCATTCCCTTCTCTAGGAGATTTTCCCAACCCAGGGATTGAACTCAGGTCTCTTTACATTACAGGAGGATTCTTTACTGTCTGAATCACCAGGGAAGCCCCTTTAATAACTGTACCACAAATCAATAAAGGGAAATATACCAATATACTAAAACTTTTTTTCTTCAGTACATGTGGTTGGATTATCTTTTTCTTTTTTAATTTTTCTGTATTTTATTTTGTAAGCTATTATTACATTTTAAAACATAGTAAAATGAGAGAGAGAAAAACAAACGACAGTGTTATATTGCTCAGTTTTTAAAAAAAAAAAACAATACCATCTATTCATAGTAAATTCTTGGGGACCATGATTTGATGTGAAACTCATCTGGTAAATAGAATCTTTTTTTTTCCCTAAACCATACCTTATTCAACCCTTGGAAATTCAGTCTCATTGATTAATAAATTAAAGTGCCAGCAATATTTAATCATTTTTATGAAATGATAAAGAGAGAAAGAACAATCGCAGCCTTGCTGTCCTGCTGAATGCATGTTAAATAAGTTTCATTTCCCTAGAACAGACCACATATAAATGAAAAATGAAAATTTTGGATTTGGCCTTCAAATGGGAAACTATCTTATGAAGCTTTTGTATTTGACCTCGAAAGTGGGAACTATCTTTGGAGTATTTAAGTAATACAGTCAGCCTCCATGTTGCTTGTAACCTTTCAATAAATGAGAATAGCCTAGAAATGTTATTTATGATACTAGGTTATTTAAGAAAAATAAGAGTTTTATAGGATTTACAGAATTTCATTTGGCTTGGCCAGACATGTTTTCTGCATAGCAATTTCTTTAACATTTCAGCATTTTTCATCTGCATATATTATTTTCATTATAGTTAATTTAAATTCACCCCTTACATGTGTATGTTCATTTGAAATGCTTGGCTGGATGAAGCACAAGCTGTAATTAGGATTTGGGGGAAAAATATCAGTAACCTCGGATATGTAGATGACACCACCCTTTGAGCCTCTTGATGAAGGTGAAAGAGGCGAGTGAAAAAGCTGGCTTAAAACTCAACATTCAGAAAACTAAGATCATGGTATCGGTCCTGTCACTTCATGGCAAATAGAGGGGGAAACAATAGAGACAGTGAGAGACTTTATTTTTGGGGGCTCCAAAATCACTGCGGATGGTGACTGCAGCCATGAAATTAAAAGACACTTGCTCCTTGGAAGAAGCGCTAGACAAACCTAGTCAGTGTATTAAGCAGAGACATCATTTTGCCGAAAAAGTCTGTATAGTCAAAGCTATAGTTTTTCCAGCAGTCAAGTCTGGATGTGAGCATCAGACCCTATAGAAGGCTGAGTGCCAGAGAATAGATGCTTTCAAACTGTGGTGCTGGAAAAGACTCTTGAGAGTCTCTTGGACTACAAGGAGATCAAACCAGTCTATCCTAAAGGAAATCAACCCTGAATTTTCATTTGAAGGACTGATTCTGAAGCTGAAGCTCCAACACTTTGGCCACCTGATGCGAAGGGCCTACTAGCATAGGAAAGCCTCTGATGCTGGGAAAGATTGAAGGCAGGAGGAGAAGGGGACAACAGAAGATGAGATGGTTGGATGACATCACCGACTGAATGGACATGAGTCTGAGCAAACTCTGGGAGACAGTGAAGGACAGGGAAGCCCAGCATGCTGCATCCATGGTTTGCAGAGCTGGACACAACTGAGTGACTGAACAACAACACACACACATATACACACTCACTCCTTGGCATAATGTGATTATGCATATTCCTGTTCCTAAGTCCTTGAATATTTTAAAATATATTAATATGACACTGCTGTCAATATTCAAAGATCTGACTAGTTCATTAAAGTAGGGATATGCTTTCTCATCCGTACCAGCTGCCTCACTCACATTTCAAAGCATTTAGAACTCTTTTTAGACATCATAACTAGGAGGAGAACTAAAGCATACTCCATTCTGCTTAGTCAAAGTGAAGGTCTGCTGATCAACAGCAGCATCTTCACCTGAGAGCTCCTTTGAAATGCAGAGTTTCATTCTTACTGAATCAGAATCTGCATTTTCACAATAAACCTCGGGGAACTCATACACGCAAGAAAGCATTAAAATGAAAACTTCTTTTTGAAGAAATCAATCCATCATCCATCAATCAATCCAGGGACAGTGCAAGTCATGAGTTTTGCTGTCTGTAGACAGAGTACATTTTGAATACAATTCAATCAAAGAAAAGTCTTGGAGGTGGTATTGGCAAGAGCTGCAGGCAAGGTTGTGGGTAGAAGCCTCAATCTTGTGTGGTAGGTGCCGAACACAGCAGGCTATAACATCAGTTTGCAGATGGGACTCCACTGTACTGCAGGTGATAGCAGAGAGGTTACTGCCTGTGGAACCCCCCATTCTGCCAAGCTGGATTAGTTAACAGGAACTTTCTACTGTTCAGATGTGTGGATTCCTTTTTTCTCCTGTGTCTATTTACCACAATGTGGTAGATGTGCTCTGAAATCTGCAAGAGTATCAAATGTCACAAATGTCACTGGGCTTCCATGGGACACAATAGTAGAATCCAAGTGAACCAGAAGAGCTGAGGAATATTGGGGAACAGCAAGGAATAAAATACTGAATACCTATCTCTATTTTTTAAAAGAATAATCTGGCTGTGTTGCATAGATTTTTTTCCCTTAAATATATAGTTGAGATTGTGAACTTGATGACATTGGCCAGAGGCATCTTAATTCTATTAAATGTTTACTGTGTGGTACACACTTTATGGGGCTTCCCTGGTGGCTCAGAGGTTAAAGCGTCTGCCTGCAATGTGGGAGACCTGGGTTTGATCCCTGGGTCCCTGGAGAAGGAAATGGCAACCCACTCCAGTATGCTTGCCTGGAGAATCCCAAGGATGGAAGAGCTTGGTAGGCTACGCTACAGTCCACGGGGTCGCAAAGAGTTGGACATGACTAAGTGACTTAACTTTATGAAGTTTTCTCAATCAGTCCTCATTGCAACCCCCTGATGAAGCTACCATTATTCCCATGTCCAGATATGGAGAGAGTCATGAAGGGAAGTCATTTGCATTAGAGTTTATCAAGTTAGACAAATAGTGTACAAGTGATAAAGCCAGGCATCAGACCTGGGCATGGTGATCTTAAAACTTGTTTCTGTAATCTTAGAAACACATTGTCACATTTTAACCTCATAAAGGAGGGGCTCGATGTTCTCGGCTGCCACCCCAATTGGCAGATGTGAAAAGTGAGGCTCTCTGGGGTTAATCAAGGTACTGTCTCAAGACTAGATGTAAAATGTTGTTGTTTAGTCGCTAAGTAGTGCCTGACTGTTTTGTGACTCCACGGACTCTAGCCTGCTAGGCTCCACTCCCCATGGGATTTCCTAGGCAAGACTTTCCCCACTGAATCAGCCATGGGTTTACATGTGTTCCCCATCCTGACCCTCCTTCCCACCTCCCTCCTTATCCCATCTCTCAGGGTCATCCCAGTGCACCAACCCTGAGCACCCTGCCTCATACATCACACCTGGACAGGTGATCTGTTTCACATATGATAATATACATGTTTCAGTGCTATTCTCTCATGTGAACATATGGCAAAAACCACCACAATTTTGTAAAGTAATTAGCCTCCAATTAAAATTAAAAAAAAATTCCCCACTGAAGTGGGTTGCCATGTCTTTCTCCAGGGGATCTTCTTGACTGAGGGATCAAACCCAGGTCTCTTGCATTGGCAGGTGGGTTCTTTACCACTGAGCCACCTGAGAAGCCTGTTTAAAATATTTAATAAGATATACATAGACATTTAGAGATTTCTATTCAATTGCAAAGCCGCTACACCTTTTTCTTTGCAAATATCTCTCTATGCATTTGAAGTAAGAGACAGGAGTCAATACAAACTGCTTGAGAAAAGGAAAAAAATATCCTTGAGGCTAATGCATGTGGTACCTCTGTTTTATTTCCTTTATGGAGAGAGAAACTGCCTCAGTCTGGGCCTAGGCAGGGGTGGTACCATGTACAAAGCGATTTGTGGGGTTTTCTCCAAACGTAAGGGGCCAGCCCAGTATCTGTTTTTTGACTGTATCATTTACAGATACACATTTAATGTGGTCATGATGATAACATAGGAGAAAAATGATGGAGGAGGAGTAGTAGGAGAAGAATAATTTTATTGAGCCTTTAAGACATCTTACTTTGCACATTAAATATATTTAAAGATGTTGTTGTTTCCATCTAAGACAGTTGAGACAATTGAGACACTGGAACTGAAGTGAATTCTCATTGGTTAGGTGACTATGGTGAAATGATTCTAGCTGTTTTCTGAGTTGGGCAAAGTTCTACTCCAGAGCTGTATCATTAAATTAGTTCACTGGAAGCTTTGCCAAAACTGGGCAATTTTCTGTGTGTGTGTTTGAACTGAGCATCAGCAGAACAGTAGACGGAGAGTAGAAAGGTTGAGTGGAATGGGAAAGAGAATCTCGCACACACAGATAGGAGCTAAAAGAAGACGGAAGAATTGTACCTCCCAGTTGTTTGAACTGATTGTGCCGGATAAATTAGTAACAATTCCCTCTGCACTTGGAAACTGAACTGGTGGATAGTAGGACAGAGGGTCTGGGGTGGGATCTATGATTTGCTTAGCTCTCTTCAGTGACCTCCCCTCTCGCCATTTGCCTTTTGCAGCTCCAAGAATCTTTCTCCAAATGAACATGTGCTTCTGTGTTTCATCTCTTCCTTGCTAGCTCTTATCCCAGTGACCTTCCTCTGGACACTTCTGGTCATATCCTTTGCTGTGGGTGCACTTTGACCACTGGGGAATAACCCCCTCATGCCTTTAGCAGATTCTGTGAGGAAAAGTAATTTGCTGAAAGGGCAAACATGGCTATTAAAAATGACCAAATCCTGTAACTCCTCCAAACAAAGCCAGACTCCCCAGCCAGTCAAAGGCTTTATTTAGAATGTGGCAGGTTTATTTATAGTGGAGTTTTCTTTGCTTTTATTTTTTTATGTGCTTCTGGGAATCCAAAAGTATAAATGAATTTCTCATTGCAGTTTGCCGTGTGTGTGTGTGTGTGTGTGTGTGTGTGTGTGTGTGCAGGCATGTGCACTGTTCTGTTATTTTTCCTTGGAGCAGTGTTATTTTGGCAGGGCTCATGCTCTGACGATGACCCTGACTTTGCAGGGACATTTGTAATCAGCCTTGTGAAGTCTTTTCAGGAATCATTAGACATTTGCAATGGTTGGTCCTATTGATCACAGCTTCTGTTGTCATCGTCTCCTCTGCCTTAGATTCATGCTGTAAACATCTCAGTTTTTTTTTTTAATAGCTGAAACCAAATTTCACATCCAAACCAAACTATTGGGAATGCATTTCAGTGTTCTTAGTTTTCCCTTCATCTCACAAGTGGAAGGAAAGATACAAGTTGCAATGAAAAGACCTAACAAGAAACATTGAGCACACTTGCCCTTAACACATAAGTACAGACACACACAGGATGAGATGATTAGACAGAGTCAAAGAGATGCAAAGAACAGGACAAGCAGCAAATGGGCAGTAAGAGAGAAAGCCTCAGTTATAGACAGAAAGTTATGTAACTGTTACAACATAAGAGGGGAGCCTACATACAGAAAACATATTCTGATAGACAGTGAGTGACTGTCATAGAAATAGAGAATCCAAAACCATGAGGAAGAAAAGTGAGACTTGGTGAGGATGAAGATTGAGAGAGAGAGAGAAGTAGGGTGGTGGAGATAGGAGGCCAGAGTGCAGAGAAAAGCCAAATGGAGAGGATTTGGGTTCCGCTGAGTGGTTTTCTCTAGGCCGAGGCTGATTTCTTTCAGCCCCTGGACAGATGGGCTTATGTGTACTGTTATGGCATTTCTGATCACATGGGTCTGGTTCTTTGAAAAGAAGTTCATTTTGATTCTGACGCATGACATTTGCTGAGTAACTGTGGCTGGCAGGACTGGATCTGAAGTCAGAACAATTTGAGTAAACCAACAGACATGATGATCTTTCTTCTAAACTTTGCCTGAGACACAATTTGTTTTTTTTAAAGTATACACATTCTAGCATTGATCTAGAGACTAAATCAAGGGATTTTAACCTCAAATTAGCTATGGAACATAATTTAATAATGAGTCTTTAAGTGAAATCATCGTGTTATCCGTACTAGAAATCATAGTAGTAGCTTATAAAACAAGTGGGAAACAGGGAAAGGATCACCAGTACACCAGTAAGCCTTTGTACCATTTATATTTTCTAAAGCTCTCTAAAATTATGGAATGGGCTTTTAAAACATTGAAAGAAATATACCATTTTTTTAGAATTTATATTTCCAGTATGCTGCTGCTGCTGCTGCTAAGTCACTTCAGTCATGTCCGACTCTGTATGACCCCATAGACAGCAGCCCACCAGGCTCCCCTGTCCCTGGGATTCTCCAGGCAAGAACAGTGGAGTGGGTTGCCATTTCCTTCTCCATATTTCCAGTATATAAACACTTTAATTTTTGCAACTAATTTTATTTCATTATTTTTATTTTTTAAAAGTTATAACTATTATTTTTGACCATGTGTATAACACAGAGGATCTTCGTTCCTCGACCAGGGATTGAACCTGTGCCCCTTGCCTTGGAAGTTCAGAATCATAACCACTGGACTGCCAGGGAAGTCTTGAGTAATTTTAAATAACCTAAAATGGCCATAGAGAAGGCTGAGATGATTTTCTGCTTTTGTACTTTGCAAATACATTTGAATAATTATATATTGGAAGTTGAAGATTACGTATAGTTCCAACCAAGGGAAGTACCACTTTCTAAAACCTAGCCCTCCCAGGATGTACAAAATCTTATTTAGCCTTCACTTGAACCTTGTGAGAGAGGGTACTGTTAACATCACCTTTATGCCTCCTTTTAGGTTTGTAGAGATTTAGTCACTGTCCTGGAATGGCCAAGAAAGTGGGGAACGGGGAGTAGAATGCAGAACCAGCTGCATCTAAAATCTATGCTTCTTTCTGCCTACACTGCTCTGCCTCCTCTCTCACTTTATTTGGTTCTTCCATATGTTTCCTTGCGCATGGATATGTTCTTACAGAATAGGGGGAAAGTTCTTACTTTTACACAACACAATTAGCTCTTCCAAATATTTTTTCTTGATTATCCCAGCAACCCTGGGAGCCAAGAAGGATAACTGGGATGGTATTCAGCCCACACTGGAAATGGTGCAAAGTGAAATCTCTGGCACTTTGTTCAGTGTTTGCAATAATCATCCCTCTGCCTGCTCATGGTCCTTTGAAAGGTTTGCCTTGTGGTGGGTACTAAGTCACTTCCGTTGTATCCAGTTCTTTGTGACCCCATGAACTGTAACCTTCCAAGTTTCTCTGTCCCTGAGGATTCTTCAGGTAAGAATACTGGAGTGGGTTGCCACGCCCTCCTCCTGGGGGTCTTCCTGACCCAGAGATTGAATCCACATCTCTTACATCTCCTTCACTGGCAGACGGGTTCTTTACCACTAGTGCCACCTGGGAACCCCTTGCCTTGTGGTGTTTCCTCTCCATCAAGAAGTGTGTTAAGGTTACTACTGTAGCTCTAACTTGCACCACTGACTTAAGTAAGACTCGAACTCCTAAATCCTGCAGCCTGCCACTGCTGAGAGCTAGCAAAGGCCTGGGTGGGATATTTTTAAAGTATCCCATCCCATCACCTGGTTTATGTGGTCTCTTTTAAATCTAAGAATTGTGCTTTTTGCCTGCTAACACTGCCAAATGCAGACTGAGAAGGTGGATTCATCATAGTCATCCTCCCAGGAGATGCTACTGAATGAAGCGTGAAAAGCCTGCACTGCCTTGTGACCTCTTAGCTTCACATTATCCAAGATTGTGTGTCTGCAGCCTGCCATCCCAAGTTCCCAATGATGCGTAGTCCAGGCTAAGAAATGGTGAATGCAAGAAGAGAATTCCTTTGTTAACATTTGAGGAAGATCACTGCAATCAAATCTTTAAAAAAAAAAATATTCACCAGGCTTCCATTTGGGTGGGACCAGGTCTGGTCCACTTGGTAATTCAAGCCCTGGAATCCAATTTTATCTCATGACCTGGCAGAGAAACTTTGTTACATTTGCAGGGAAAATCAGCATTCCTGGAGACTGCTCCCTGGGATGTGATAAGGAAGGGAAAGTCTGTGTTTCAAGGCTCTTCTCTCCTGAGAGAACTTTTGAGCTATCTCAAGAAAGGATTCCCATTTGGACTTGGAGACTTCCAAGAGCCTTTGCAAATGCAGAATTGTCTAATTCTGTTGCTCTGTAAGCACCACACAGTTCTGATTTCTTCTTTTGAATTTTATTTAAGTGTCAACACAAAGAAAACTCTTCTAACCTGGTCAGGGCAGGGGTTGAGTTTAAGTTCCATTCTGCCTCCCCTGAAAGCTAAGCATTAATGTGAAAGTGTTAGTCACTCAGTTGTGTCTGATGCTTTGCGATGCCATGGACTGTAGCCCGCCTGGCTCCACTGTCCATGAGATTTCCCAGGCAAGAGTACTGGAGTGGGTTGCCATTCCTGTCTCTAGAGGATCTTTCCAGCCGAGGGATTGAACCAGGTCTCCTTCATTGCAGGCAGATTCTTTACCATCTAAGCCACCTATGCGAATTTTCATTTGAACCTCCTTCCTGTCAAAGGACTTGGATTTTCTATTATACAGTTTACTATTTAAGGTATATTTTTGCAAGCAAACTTTGTAGGGGACATAGATTTGGGTTTACAGCTTTAGAAGGGAAATAGCCTCGTATGAACAGAGAAACACACTTAACACAAAATTAGGGAATAATGTTTAGTACATATTTCTGAAACCATTGCAAGTTTTTAAGACAACCTGTATTCTTCTTTTGTTGTTATAACCACAGTGGTTAGCCTGTTGTTCTATATTTATCCCCTATGATGAATAGCTTATTCGGTTCACCGTACCCCGCGTCACCTACGCTGACCTCTCTTGGTCAAAAGTATAGACTCCTGGCATTTCCCTGGTGGTCCAGTGTCTAAGACTCCGTGCTCTCAATGCAGGGGGCCTAGGTTTGATAACCTGGTCAAGGAACTAGAGCCCACATGCTGCAACCAAGTGTTTGCATGGCACAACTAAAAAGATCCTGCATGCTGCAACACAGATTGAAGATCCGAGGTGCCTCACCTAGGCCTGGCACAGCCAAATTAGTTGTTAAAATGAAAATGTAGAGAAAAGTACAGGCTCCTTACCTTTTAAATGACGACTGTGGTCGTCTAGAGTATTGTGGTAGGAGTTCCTTTCTGAAGTTAGACAAAGCTGGATTTTAAATCTTGTCAAAACAACCATACACTGCAGCTTGTGACTTGTGTGTCATTAATCTTGTTGAACTTCAGTTTCCTCATCTAGAAAATTAGCTTGAAGGACTTATTTTCCTCTAGGATCCCTCAAACAATATGAAAGCTTCATTTACTTAGAGGGGACTAAATGATGTCATAAAATTGGTTCTGTTTTAAGTAGCTTGCACCTTGGACTTGTTAAAACTAGTTAAAATTTTCTTCTGATTGTTATTCCCTAGAAATTATAAGGCCCCTATGTTCCATGGCCATACGTTATTCATCTGGAAGTTGACATGGATGACTTCAGGGCTCTCTAGGGCCCTCTGAAACCCAACATTCTGTTTCTATATAATTCTGAGTCATCTAACATATAACATTGAGTGTAAGGAAGGAGTAAATCTCATGGAACAGAAGGAGCTGGTGCTTGTTTAACATGAATGCTTTGTTTTCTGACGGCATGGAGGAAAGTACCTGCCTAATTGTGACTCTCTATTTGATAGCAGGAAGAAGAAGAAAATTCAGAATCAAATGATGGATATCACATTCCATATTGATAAGCGCACATTTCCAGTGCTTCAAAATGTCACAGTACAAACACAAAGCAAAAACCTGAAGGTCAGAGTGAGCTGAAGACATTAACCAGCTTTCAGCTTCCACCACTTATTAAGGAGTGATGTTGAACATACTGAGTTCTGCTTTGATAGACCACCCAAAGACCAACAATGGTTAGAGAGACTATGTGATAGGAATAAAAATGATGCTCTGAAAAAAAAAATACAACCAGGCATTACGAAGTATTCTTGGCATATACATACACAATCACCATCATCATAATAATATAAATTACAATGAAAATTAAATTTATAATACCTGATAAGGAGATTGCATGAAAAGAACATTATTAAAACATACTTGATAAAAGCTGTAACATTGCAGTAACAGTGCTATTAAATTGCTTTTTTGTGTGTGGGCAAATTTTCAAAAGAGCTTGATTTTCAAGTTCTTGAACAAGCAAAAAACATTCTATTAATTATTTTAGTATCTGAAATTCACTAAAATAGAAGCTAACCATCAATGGCACACTTTATAAATATTGAAGAGAAGGAAACTTTAGATTCATAATTACTTATTCATTTTACACCCCTTCAACTCATGCATACCACTAAAATCTTACACCTACTCAGATAAACAATTATTAACTTTCCTACTAATGGATAATTATTATGCTGAATATTTCTGATAAGTTTGTTTTTAGATACAATGATGGTTAAATCTATTACCTAAGAGATGAGTTGTATTATTTTATAAGTTCAGCTCTAAATCTCGTTGTTATTATCCTAATACCAAGGACTAACATTTTGAACACTTTTTGCTAGCACTAGAATAAACACTATGGCCTATCTCATTTAATGTTCACAAAATCCCTATGAAGTCCATCGTATAATACCTTTCAGTCTGTATACATAAACAGACCTCATGAAATTATATAATTTGTTTGAAGTCAGGCAGCTGAATGTTGCTGAATCACATCACAGACATAAATACATTTGCCATTGAATTTTGCCCTTGAACTTTCCTAATATATAATCTCCCATAAAATAGTTGATATTCTTGGGTAAAGTATTCACATTTCATCAAGCACACACATACATAGAATTTAGAAACTAATGTGATGTTCCACAAATTTATTTACTTTTTCTTTTCAAAATCACTACAATTGATTAATGTGTTATTCTGAAGTGCTGACAAATTATTGGGTAGAAGTAGATTAATAGATTTATTCAGCAGTATTTATTGGGAATATACTACATGCCAGAACCTTTACTGAGATGATTAAGGCAGAGGCAAGGACTATGTATTGTTGTCCTACCCAAGCTGGTATGTCCAGTGCAGAATGGGGCTAAACAACCCAAAAGGTCAGAGTTTGGAGCAGAAAAAGGACTATCGCAAGGGCCAAGCTTGGATAACAGGCAGCTTGTGCTCAAAAGATCCAAACTCCCCAGTGATTTTCAGGCTAAGGTCTTTAAAGACAGTGTCAGAAGAGAGAGTCTTAAGATGTATGATCAGTTCATGGACCTACTAATTGGTTGATGCTGAAGTAACAAGGTGATTTCTAGTTCCAACTTGTCTGGGGTCTAGGTGCTTGTGGTCATGTAGTCATGTAGTCACCATCGTCCATCTGAGGGCAGACGGGTTTTAGTTTCCATAGATCAACTCAAAGATATGCATCAGATTCTCTTTTCTACCCCTTCAGGAGGAGCTAGGAGCCCTGTGATTCTTGTATCCTAATCACTGACCTAGAACCTGTTCTTTGGAACTCAGGGAAAGCCTATGAAATCAGCCTTTTTTTTTTTTTTTACAAACAAGAAATAGGGGACATGGAAAAGCTTTTGTACCCAGGAGGGCCCTGCAGGGTCCTGCTCTGATTCAGGATGACATCAACATTCACCTTGAAGAAAACAAGGTAGAAAATTTCAGGAGTGGGCTATTCACTCTTTAAAACAATTTTACCTATTATTTTTGCTATCATATCTATAGCATTGCTACCAGTTCACATACATTATCCAGATTTCACATCACCCCTGGAAAGGAATGAGCAATCAAACCAGCTTGAAATAGGAAGGATTTCTCTCCTTACGGCTCTTAACAGAGCACATAGCTTGAAGCTAGTGCAACTTCCTATGCGGGAAGAGAGAGGATCACTATGTAAATCATTATTCCTGACAAGTTAAGCCTCTAGTCAAAAGCAGAATATATAGTCTGTGTATTTACCTCAGGCTATTTGTCTCCATAGGGTAACTATTTGAGATGAAATACTTACAGCAGGTTGACACACACACACACACACACACACACACACACACACACACACACACACACACACACAGTTATTATGCTCATGCTGCCCTGGATTAACTGAATTCCAAGGCTTAAATTATCCCTTGGACTATTTTTTTGGTAGCATTTTTTAATATGAATTTATTTATTTTAATTGGAGGCTAATTAATTTAAAGCTAATTTTCTTTCTTTTGCTTATACTAGGTCTTTGTTGCTGTGTGGGCTTTTCCCTAGTTGCAGTGAGCGGGGTCTGCTCTCCATTTGCAGTGCACGGCTTCTCACTGAAGGGGCTTCTCTTGTGGAGCACGGGCTCTAGGACACGCTGGCTTCAGCAGTGGCGGCTCCCGGGCTCTAGAGCACAGGCTCAGTAGTTGTGGTGCACAGACTTTGTTGCTCTGCAGCATGTGGGACCTTCCCAGGCCAAGCATCCAACCTGTGTCTCCTGCGTTGGCAGGTGGATTCTTTACCACTGAGCCACCAGGGAAGCCTTCCCCTGGACTCGTGATAACCCATCTCTCCATCCTAACCCAGATGTCCCAAGGAAGTGAGATAAAGTGAAATGCTGTCCAGAATGAGTAATTATTTGATGAACTCTTTACTTTTTAAGTGTAGGGTAGGATGTGGGAAATTATCTAAATTTCCCTTTTTCAAGCCCTTCCCTGTAGGGTTGAGAGTGATCAAATCTGTTTTTCCACCTACCTTTCTGTTTTATTCACATTGTTTTTTTTTTCCTTAGTTTCAAAACTGAACAGATTATTCCCCTGTGTGTAAAATTTCTGCGTTTCTGTTACTTATGTAGTTGACTCCTGAAAATCTCCCTAGCCTCCATGAACAGCAGTTAATCATCATGTGATGCTAGGGAACTCATTCAACCTTTAATATTGAAAACATTAAATGAGTTGATAGGAAATAAATAGCACTTAGCATAGGGCACAGTATTGCTCGTAAATTGTTAACTGTACCAATGAAAATGAAAATAACTGCTTTTAAAAATTGTTTCACTTCGGCCGCGCTGTCTTCTTGTGATCTGGCGGCTTCTCTTGTTGCAGCCTGTGGACTTGTTGCAGTGGATGGATTTCTCTTACTGTGGAGCTCAGGCTCTAAAGCACATAGACTCAGCGGATGCAGTGCATAAGCTTAGGTGCTCTGGGTCATGTGGGGTCACAGCTTCCCGACCAGGGGTTGAGCCGCTGCCCCCTGCACTGGAAGGCAGATTATTAACCACTGGACCATCAGGGAAGTCCTGAAGATAGTAACTATTATTCACCAACAAATAACTGTTACTACTAGCGTTACCACTACTGCTGCTAAAAACACCGCAGAATTTGTCTACAGATGAGAAAAAAATATGTTAACTTTTCTCAGCAGTGATGTGAGAGACTGAGCTCAGAGAAACGAGAAAGAACTTCAGTTAAGATTTCAGTTAAAGGCTTTGTTTTGTCTCTGTACGGGTATGTCCACTGTAACATCTCTCTATTCAGTTTTTGGCAGATTGTGGCTTCACAGTAAATGCTTGTTAATTGAGATATCTGTGTATTATTTTTGTTAGAACTTAACAAAACCACCTAACAATAGTGAGTACTAAATAAAAGCACATTCTCTTTTCTTCTAGTTTTTTCTCTTGGCATTTTGAAAAGCGATCTCTGAAGAGGCACAGCAGGTGCTGTCTTAAGCCATGTGTTTCCCGGATAAGGAAGGAATTCTTTGTTGTGTGTGTTTTTTTTTTATGTGGTGGGGGGTGGAGAACATTTCACTTGGGTCCTTTCAGTATCCCAGTGAAGACAATATCAACGTCAGAAACACATGCAGAGTTGTGTGTGTGTATATAACCTTTTCCAGGATTCTTTAACGTCATTGCCACTACCTGGCACTTCACGCACACTCTCTCATTTATGCTCATAATAAAGCTAAAAGTTAGGTGTTATTATCTCAGTTTCATAATAAGAAACCAGTATATTCCAAGAGGAAAAGAAAATTTCCAGTGGAGTGAAAGATCCAGCTCCGCTGATGTTCATCTTGCTCTCCTACATCATGCTTCTACTAAAGGTAGCCTGTAGCTTCTGTGATGTCTGTGATTGTTTTACTCCAAGAGTTTCTGCCTCCAGATCTCAGTCCTCCATTTCAACAACTCCAGTCTCCAAAAGATGGGATTACCCTGCACACTCGTGGTGGTGGTGTGTTGGATTCTTGTGGCCCCCAAAAATTCAGTGCAACCTCCCTGAGCTCAGTTTTTTCAGTTGTGAAATACTTGGTCAAAATGGAAACCCACTCCAGGATTCCTCTAATCTCATAGACAGAGGAGCCTGGTGGGTTGCAGTTCATGGGGTCGCAAAAGAGTCGGACACAACTGAGCAACTAAACAGCAAATAACGAGAAGTACCTCACACAGCATCTTTCATGCAGTAGGCACTCGGTAAATGATGGCTACTCTTATGATTCATACTCTCTGGATTATTGTTAATAATCAGATCATAGAGCGGCACCACGAGTCGTTAGGATTTTCATCCTTCTAAGGCTATATACTGGTTCTGTTTGCTAATGAGACTCTTGTATTAACTGAAATATCTGCTTTGTCATGGCCAAGTGTCATAGTTTCAGCTTCGGTATAATATTTATCCTCCTTTCTTAGAACTGAATTTTTGCCCCTTCTGTATTGATTTCATTAGACCTTTTGAAATAGTGAGTCACTGGAATAAAAAAATCTGGTCTTAAGAGAAAGCAGTTTTTGGAACCAGAAATGTAGTTTTATTCCTGAGATCAAGTAAGTGACTGGAGGAAGAAGAGCCTTGCTTATCTTTTCTACATGATAGCTGCCTTCCACATGGGTACCAACACAATGACCCACTTCAGAAGTCCTTTGATTCAAAAGCTAAGATGGAATATCCCAGCATCCTCAGCAATAGCAAACAGACGATGGGCATGATTCATTTATTTACAAGATGAAAACTGAGGCAGAGCATAGAAGAAGCAGCAGGAAAGGGCTGCACTGAAGTCATATCAGCTTCTTCTGTGTCTAGGTGTAGGGGTTTCTGATTGATGGCAGCTTGGTGGATTGGGGAGCCTTTGATTTTAGACAGTCCTGGGTTAAAATTCTGATTCTGTCGTTGTATTAGTCAGGGTTACATGGAAAAACAGAGCCAATATAATATATAGAGACATATAGAAAAAGATTTGTTATAAGGGGTGGTTTAGAGGCTGAGAAGTCTTCCAAAGTGCCATCTGTACAGTGGAGGTCCAGGAAAACCAGTGATGCAATTCCAGAACCAGGGGAGTCCATGATGCAAGTCCCAGTCTGAGTCCCAAGTCTGAGAACCAGGAATGCCAGTGTCCAAGGGCAGAAAATGGATATCCCAGATTAAACAGAGAGCAAATCCACCCTTTCTTCACATTTTTGTTCTATTCTGGTCCTCCGTGGATTGGATGATGCCCACTAATACTGGACAGGGCAATCCTCTTTACCTAGTTAACTCATTCAAATGCTAATCTATTCCAGAAACATCCTCAGAAGCACACTCAGAAATACTGTTTTACATTCTATCTGGACATCTCTTGGCCCACTCAAATTAATGCATAAAATTAACTGTCCTAGCTACCATGTGTTCTTATGCAAATAACCTGATCTCTTTGAACCTCAGAGTATTCCTCTTTCAAGTGAGGAAAATGATGCCTCATAGAAATTTGAAAAACAGCTTTAGTTATTATTTGTCACAGAAAGCCATACTTTATTATGATATAATTTCAACTTGATGGAAAAATTGGAATAATATGGATCTTCCCATATTCACCTTTGTTTACACTTTAATCCATTTGTTTTATCATTTGATATCTATCTACTAACGCATAATGTATTTTCTTCTGAATCATTTGAGAGTAAATCGGGGACATTTTGGTCTGTCTAAAATACTTCAGTATATTTTCTAACCACAGGGTAATTATCATAATCAATAAATATAACATTGGCACAATACTGTTTACCTGTATCAAATTTTGTCAGTTGTCTCAACAATTCTCCTTGAAATGTTTGTCATTTTTGGTCTCAGTCAAGATGGCATATGGCATTTAGTTGTCATGTCTTTTCAGTTTCCTTTGATCTGAAACAATTTCTTGGTTTTCCCTGAGATTTATATTTTTAAGGATTATTGGCCAGTTATTTTGTAGAATGCTTTTCAGTTTGTTGAAGGGACAATCTGATAGTTCCTTGTGAGTATATACCTGTTATGCATTTTTGGGTAAAATGCCTGCAGAAGTGACACTGTGTTCCTCTCAGCACATGATACCATATGATGTGTGAAGTCTGTTTGTTTAAGGATTGATGATGCTAAATTTGCCCACCTGGTTAAAATGGTGTCTGCCAAGTCTCCCCACTGCAAAGTTACTATTTTCCACTTAGTAATTAATAAGTAATTTGTTGGAAGGGAAACTCTGAAAATTTTATTCTTCATCAGACTTCCATTCAATAGTTTCAGTATCAGTGGGGCATTTGGTATCTCTGCTATTCCTTCCATATTTATTAATAAGCATTCTGTTCTCAGGAAGTTCATGGTCATTTGATAGACTGTTCTATTGGGGGGAAGTCACAGCAGGAGCAAGAGAAAGCACTGGGGTCAGTGCCTTAAGGGCCTAGATAAATAACCAGTGTAAGGGTACCTAACCAGCTGTTTGGATGGTGTCTGAAACACGACCTGGGTCGGGTAGCAAAAGTATCCATATTATATCTCATTCCTATAGCATGTCTTAATTTTTAGTTCAGACAATACAGCTTAAGGCAGGAGGCAGAGTAATGCGGGAATCAGCAGAGTAGATTCTAGAGACTATAGATTGGAAAGGGTTGTATTTAACATAAGAATTATGAGCAGTCTTGAGGGGCCTTCCTGGTGGTTGAGCGGTTAAGACTCACGTTCCCAATGCAGGGGACCTGGGTTTGGTCCCTCGGGAGGGAACTAGATCCCTCATGCCACAACCAAGACACGGTGCAAAGAAATAAGCTTAAGCTTAAAAGAATTATGAACTGTTTTTAGGAAATAGAGATCTTGAGAAAAAGAAACTACAAAATCTGGGAGGGATTATTCTTAAACAAAAACCTCTATGGTCATGAATATTTTCTGAAGAGTGTTAATCTCATTTATGATAGACAGTGAAGTGAGGATTAAGCTACCTAACAGTTTAGGATTGTTTAAATTGTAGACCCATTAGGGATCTAATAAACCACTTTATGGCCATGATATAATTCAGCTTGTTGCCTGAAAATTATTTCCTAGTATAAATTACCACTGTGGGTTTCAGTTAAGTTTCCCTACTTCTTGGCAACCGTCTTAATCTAGATCTGTGTTTGTGGGAATCTTTTGGACGTTAAAGCGAAAGCTGATGCAGCTTTAGGCAATATTATATAACTTCATGTATTTCCTAAGTAAAACTTACTGTAGTTGAGCATTTTTATGTATTTAGGCCATGCCGGGTCTTCATTTCTGCATGAGGATTTTCTCTAGTTGTGGCATGTGGGCTTTTCTTATTGTGGTACATGGGTCTTGTAGTGCATGGGATCTAAAATGAGCGAGCAGCTCAGTATTTGGTAGTGTGCAGACTTAGTTGCTCTGTGGCATATGAGATCTTAGCTCCCCAACCAGGGATCAAACGTACACCCCCCGTGTTTTGAAGGTGACTTCTTAACCACTGGACCACCATGGAAGTCCCAAGCTGAGCATTCTTAAAAGGACTTTTTTAATGTCTCCCAGGAATGCATTATGCTCTTTTAAGAAAGGAAGATGCTAAGGCACGCTTTTGCTTCACCTGCAGGTTGACAGCATCTTTAAGTGCAGTCATCCTCTGACAGAGGCCAGCTCTGCCCCCGTGTGCAGCGTCTGCCACTCCCCGTGGTGGCAGTGAAAGGACTGTGTTGTTCAATTAGAAGACATGACTCTTCCATCCTGTTGCAACCTCAGTCCAGATGCTGTTATTTTATCTCTGCTTCTGGGGATTGCATTGGATGATCTGTCAGGTCCCTTCCAGCTCAGATACTCAAAACTAAGAAATAGAGAGCACACTAGTAAACATTTCCACAGCCTTGAGTTTTGATGAATTTATCTGTGAGGATGGATTAGGTTTATTTTTCTTTGTCTCTAGGGGAAAGAGACATATGTCTTTAAAGCTGCAGGGTGGACTGTCTTTTCAGCATGATTTAAGAACACTGGAAACTTTCACATAGGATTAGAGTCAGTATAAGCCATCTGAAGATTCCATAAATTCTTTTGGGAGAATAAGTAGATGAGACAACCAAGGGTGGATGGGTTATATCTACTGAGCTGTATAAGATCAGAAGTTGTCAAATTGAAAGAATTTTTCCTTCATCTTTTTTTTTAAATACATGTTAATTTGGATTGAACAATAATGAGAAAACATATTATTAAATATGGTTATAAACAATCTGCCAATCTGTCTAGTAGAAGCTGTTTTGGTCCAGTTTATCTGAATAAAGCCTATCTTTGTCCTTGTGTGTGTGCTAAGTCACTTCAATCCTGTCTGACTCTGCAACACTATGAACCAAAGCCAGCCAACCTCCTCTGTCCGTGGTATTCTCCGGGTAAGAATACTGGAATGCATAACCATGCCCTCTTCCAGAGTATCTTCCTGACCCAGGGATAGAACCTCCGTTTCTTATGTCTCCTGCCTTAGTATCTGAGAACAAGATGATCTTTGTCAGAAGACAGGAATTGCTAACATTAATCTCTAAAGTTGTTTGTTTTGTTTTCGTGTTTTCTTTTTTCTTTTTTATTATAGCTTTAGGTAGGGACGTTTTCTCATTCATAACCATCTCTCACAAGAAAGGCTCTCTGTGTTACAGAGCAGCATGTTTTCTTTGTATGTATACTAGGCCTATTCCCTCTTTAATAAAACTTTACCCAGGAGTGACTTGGCTAGGAACAAGAGAGCTAGCGCGATTTCTCACAAGTAATCACCTTTTCTGAAACTCGGTTCATTTTTCTTAATCTCCCTGGGACCTTGAGTTAACCTTCAGACAGATCTGTTTGCTGAAAGTAAGTATAGCGGGGCACAATTAGAACTTCAATAAGATCGTAAAAGGAAATAGAAACAGGAGTGGTGAGGTTCCGCTGCTTTTCCCAATAAGTGGTTCCAATGCGGGGAGCGAAATTGATTGCAGGAGGATAGATGATGGGAAAAAAGAATCAGGAAACATGCACACTAGACTTCGGAGAGCTCCGTGAGCATCAGAATTGCATAGAGCAGTGTCCCCAACCTTTTTGGCACCAGAGACTGGTTTCTTGGAAGACAGTTTCAGAAACAGGAGTGGTGAGGTTCCGCTGCTTTTCCCAATAAGTGGTTCCAATGTGGGGAGCGAAATTGATTGCAGGAGGATAGATGATGGGAAAAAAGAATCAGGAAACATACACACTAGACTTCTGAGAGCCCCGTGAGCATCAGAATTGCATAGAGCAGTGTCCCCAACCTTTTTGGCACCAGAGACAGGTCTCATGGAAGACAATTTTTTTCCCATGGACCGGGAATGGGGTGATGGATTCAGGATGATTCAAGCATATTACATTTATTGTGTAATTGAGTACATCAGCTCCACCTCAGATCATCAGACATTAGATCCCAGAGGTTGGGGACCCCTGACCTGGAGGACTGGTTAAGTCTGGGTGCTGGGCCACACCTTGAAAGTTTCTGATTCAGTGCCTCTGAGGCTGTTCTTCAGTCGCTAAGTCGTGTCTGACTCTGTGACCCCGTGGACTCCACTCTGAAGTGGAGCATGGGAGTTTGCATTCCAGACGAGTGCCCTAGTGGTGCTGCCAGTGCTGGTCAGAAGACCAGATTTTCAGTACCAGTACCCTTAATATAGCCCTAAAATACATTCATTTCAGTAGCTTTTGTCTGTAGTGGAGAGAGGATTAGATTGGAGCCATGCAGCTTTTTTTTTTAAATTAGTCACTTGGTGAATTTTCCTTATGATAAGTAAATTATGTGCTATGCACTATTAATAAAGAAATTAATAAATCAGCCTTGTATTTCAAGAGATTGATAGTCAACTTTAGGGGAGACACAGTCATCCACAATCTCAGTGTGTGCTTTATATGCTGTTGCTTCAGTTGTCTCTGACTCTTTGCAACTCCATGGACTCAGGGCTCCTCTGTCCATGGGATTTTTCAGGCAAGAATACTGGAAGTGGGTTGTCATTTCTTACTTCGGGGGATCTTCCTGCCTCAGGGATTGAACCCATATCTCTTATGTCTCCTGCATTGGCAGGCAGATTCTTTACCACTGATGCGACCTGGAAAGCCTTCTCAGTTCAGTATAGTAAACAATCTAATAGAAGTTAGTACTGGTTTGCTGTGGGGATGTATTAGAGCCCTGCTGCTGCTGCTGCTGCCGCTAAGTCGCTTCAGTCATGTCCGACTCTCATAGACGGCAGCCCACCAGGCTCCCCCGTCCCTGGGACTCTCCAGGCAAGAACACTGGAGTGGTTGCCATTTCCTTCTCCAATGCAGGAAAGTGAAAAGTGAAAGTGAAGTCGCTCAGTCGTGTCTGACTCTTAGTGACCCCATAGACTGCAGCCTACCAGGCTCCTCCATCCATGGGATTTTCCAGGCAAGAGTACTGAAGTGGGTTGCCATTGCCTTTGCCGATTAGAGCCCTATTGGCCTCAATTCATACCAGCCTCAATTTATACCAAAGCAAAGTTTTGGGGGCAGAAATAAAAAATAATTTTGGGAGATGGGTCAATATAGGGCTAAGCAAGTAAAGCATACAAGTTATTAGGTATAAAATATAATAATTTTATATATTGAATAATACAGGGAATATAACCAATATTTTATAATAACTATTAATGGAGTATAGCCTATAAAGTTTGTAAACTGATGCATTGTACACCTGTAACTTATATGGTATTCTACAGCAACTATGTTGGTGTGTTTGCTCAGTCACTGCCGTGTCTAACTCATTATAGCCCCATGGACCGCAGCATCCTCCATCCATGGGATTTTCCAGGCAAGAGTACTGGAGTGGGTTGCCATTGCCTTTGCCGATTAGAGCCCTATTGGCCTCAATTCATACCAGCCTCAATTTATACCAAAGCAAAGTTTTGGGGGCAGAAATAAAAAATAATTTTGGGAGATGGGTCAATATAGGGCTAAGCAAGTAAAGCATACAAGTTATTAGGTATAAAATATAATAATTTTATATATTGAATAATACAGGGAATATAACCAATATTTTATAATAACTATTAATGGAGTATAGCCTATAAAGTTTGTAAACTGATGCATTGTACACCTGTAACTTATATGGTATTCTACAGCAACTATGTTGGTGTGTTTGCTCAGTCACTGCCATGTCTAACTCATTATAGCCCCATGGACCGCAGCACGCCAGGCTTCTCTGACCTTAGCCATTTCATGTCCATTGAGTTGGTGATGCTGTGCAGCCATCTCATCCTCTATCATCCTCTTCTCCTCCTGCTTTCTGTCTTTCCCAGCATCAGGGTCTTTTCCAGTGAGTCAGCTGTTTACGTCAGTTGGCTAAAGTATTGGAGCTTCAGCTTCAGCTTCAGCATCAGCCCTTCCAATGAATACTCAGGGTTGATTTCCTTTAGAATTAACTGGTTTGATCGCCCAGCTGTCCAAGAGATTTTCAAGAGTCCTCCAGCATCACAGTTCGAAAGCATCAATTCTTTGGCATTCAGCCTTCTTTATGGTCCAACTCTCGCATCTGTAGATGACTACTGGAAAAACCATAGCTTTGACTATAGGGACCTTTGCCAGCAAGGTATCGTCTATGCTTTTTAATACGCTGACTAGGTTTTTCTCCCAAGAAGCAAGTGTCTTTTCATTTCATGGCTGCAGTTATTATCCACAGTGATTTTGGAGCCCAAGAAAATAAAGTCTTTCACTGTTTCCATTGTTTCTCCATATATTTGCCATGAACTGATGGAACCGGTTGCCATGATGAGTTTAAGCCAACTTTTCCACTCTCCTCTTTCACTTTCATAAGATGCTCTTTGGTCCTCTTTGCTTTCTGCCATAAGAGTGGTGTCATCTGTGTATATGAGGTTATTGTTATTTCTTCTAGGATTCTTGATTCCAGCTTGTGCTTCAACTTGCCCAGCATTTCATATAATGTACTCTGTATATAAGTTACATAAGCAAGGTGACAATATACAGCCCTGATGTACTCCTTTCCCAATTTGGAACCAGTCTGTTGTTCCTTGTCTGGTTCTAACTGTTGCTTCTTGGGCTGTATACAAGTCAACATACAGCAGTTATACATATTTCAATAAAAAAAAATTAAAAGTGACTTTTGAACCCCATATAGGATATATTAGATGGAGAGACAGTATTAAAAGCAGAAAAAATAAGAGTTAAACTGAATAAAATGACAATCCAGTTTTAAAATAGTGAACCATTCAGTAGAAGTTGAACATGAAATACTGTTGAGTAACTTGCTTCTTCCCCATCTCAATCACTATTCAGTTCCCAGCCATGAGTTTTTCCTGGTATTCTTAGGGGTTTGCATTTTATTATGTATGTGATGAAGGTGGGAGGGTCAGACATTGAAGGTTTTAAACAAGGGAGTAATGAAATTTGATTCCCATCATTATTGTCTAAGTACTTTATTCTTTGGAACTTTATGCAGCTGTGAAAAAGGATAAGGTAGCATCATGCTATGGACTGCCTCTAAAACAAAATACAGAATTGTGTTCATCAGCTGCTTCCATTTGTGTGCAGAGAATAATGAAAAGGATATCTGTGTTAACATATGCTTGTGTTTGATTAGAATATTTTTATGTGTAGGAATAATTTACATGCACAAACATGCAAAATATAACTGGATAGCAATAGCTGCCTTTGGATATAGGCGTTAAAGGAGGGAGTCTATAATGGGAAGAATATTTAATGATTTATGTGCTTTTTTATACTATTTGAAATGATTTTAAGATACTCATTTTAATTTTATTATCATATATATTTACCACTATGACGACTATTAACAAGTCATCTTAGAGGAAAACTTTATATGCAGAGTGTGTGTGTTAGTTGCTCAGTCATATCTGACTCTTTGCGATCCCATGGACTATAACCCTTGAGGCTCCTCTGTCCATGGGATTTCCCAGGCAAGAATACTGGAGCGCATTGCCATTTCCTTCTCCAGGGGATTTTCCTGACCCAGGTAGGGAACCCAGGTCTCCTACACTGCAAGCACCTTCTTTACCACCTGAGCTACGGAAAGCCCAAAATACATATATTTGGCCATGCCCCATGGTATGCGGGTCTTAGTTTCCTGACCAGGGATCATCAAACATGTGCCTCCTTCAATGGAAGTGAGGTGTCTTAACCACTGGACCACCAGGGAAGTCCTTCTTATAACTCATCTGAAAGGGTTATACAACTCAGATGTTTTCTGAAGTCACTATATCCATATGAAAGTATCTTTGGACCCTTTTTAAGCACTTGAAAACCAAAATGTATCTTCTTTAGCAGAAAATAAACTAATTGATGGCAAGGGATTTCTTTTTCTCATTCATATCCTCAGCACTTCCTAGGTCAAGGTTCACAAAATATGATCAGATGAATGAATCACAGGGCTTTAATTTATTTCTTGCCCCTGTTGAACTTTTATTCTCTGAACCGCACATTAAAGTTACGTATAATCACTTGGGTATAGAGCCCCAAATGGAGTATATGCTTTTCTATTGCATAGCCCCCAAAAGGACCTTTATTCCCTTCTATTTCCTGCATAGATGACTCCCACACAAAAAAGGCTTAGCATATATTTTGCTGGTGGCTCAGCAGATAAAGAGTCCTCCTGCAGTGTAGGAGCCACAGCTGATGTGGGCTCAATCCCTAGGTCAAGAAGATCTCCTGGAGGAGGAAATGGCAACTCACTCCAGTATTCTTGCCCCAAAAAATCAGACACCGTGGATGGGCTTCCCTGGTGGCTGAGATGGTAAAGAATTTGCCTGCAATGCAGGGGACCTGGTTTCAGTCTCTGGGTTGAGAAGATCCCCTGGAAAAGGGAATGACAACCTACTCTATATTCTCATGTAGAGAATTCCATGTGCAGAGAAGCCTGGTGAACTTCAGTCTTTAGGGTCTCAAAGAATTGGACATGACTGAGCAACTAACACTTGGACTATTTCATACTTTGGGGAAAGCAGGTGGTTGCAGGCATACATTCGATATATTGACTGGCTGACAAGTTAGAAAAGCAAAGCATTAGACATCCCAGAGTCTCATGTGCAGAGAAGCCTGGTGAACTTCAGTCTTTAGGGTCTCAAAGAATTGGACATGACTGAGCAACTAACACTTGGACTATTTCATACTTTGGGGAAAGCAGGTGGTTGCAGGCATACATTCGATATATTGACTGGCTGACAAGTTAGAAAAGCAAAGCATTAGACATCCCAGAGTCTATGAAGAGCAGCTTGTCTCTCCAAAACAATAGATAGGTTTGGGGATTGCCCGTCTGAGGAATCAGATTAGACTAGAGAGACAGAAGGAGAGAGAAAACTTGGCTAATTCCCAATTTTTCTGATTTAGCTAAACGGTTGAAAGGGTGTGAATACCAACCTTCTCCTTAACTTGTATTGTTTTGGGCAAAACTCTTATTGTTTCAGAAATTCTACCCAGCTCACCTGTAAAAACAGATGATGCTATATCCTCCATCCGCCTCCACACGTTGTTTTCAGTGCTGTGGAAAGTGAAATATGTGAAAGCATTGTGTGAATGTCCCCAGCGCTCCAGAAACTTAAAGGCGTGTTATTGCCCACCTACACACAGTCTTCTCACATTTGCATTAGGTGTTAAGAGCATCCGGAAGGTTATGATCTCTTACATTCCTGCTCCTTGGGATTTCTATGGGGAAATGAGAACAGACGTTTACAAAAAGGAGAATCTGTAGTACAGACGGAGTTCTCCAAAGTGCCTCGCACTCCACCTGGCAGATGGTTGTACCTTTATAGATACATTCCTTTCCTTCCGCCTCTGCTTACCTAAAATGACTTAGGGATGCTAACTCTGTCTGTTTTCAGAAGATTGCATTTCTGAACGTGCCAGTTTGGTTTAGGGTATGAGAATATGATTTTTGTACGTGAGTATTGTTAGGAAAGACACATTGCTAGTGAAGTCACAGAGGCAAGGAGTCCAGCCCTCACTGTGTTTAGGATTATTCTGCCAGTGTGCACTTTTATGCTTGACTCTCTGTTTCTTTTCTGTAAAATGGGAATGAATACTGTTGACTCTAACAGGAGGTAAAGCAGATTTGAACTAAAATATGTCAATTATTTGTTAAAGGATCCAGCTAGTAATAGGTACACTGATAAATAGAATACATGATATTAATAAATATAATCTGGCATTAACACCCACTCTATAAGAACTGAATGATCACTACATCTGTGCCAAATGCTGTGTTAACTGCCACATTTTTGCTTTATCTCAAAAATGGGAAAAGTACTAGTACAGATAACTTAATCTCTTAATAAAGAGATTATATGCATACTTGTAGTCAAAAGTCTGGTAATTTTAGGTGTAGCGATTAGATATTTCTACACTTTGTTCATCTCTGGCTGGCTTTTAACTAGCATGTGATATTTGAGTTTCTAAAGTCATTAGAAGAACCCAGAAGCCAGCATTCTGGCTTCTTCTAAAAACAAAAGTATTGCCTTGGACAAATCATATAATATTATAGGCTCCTAAATGGAACAAAGAGAGTAAAGAACAGTATATCCTTAGTGCAATATCAACAGATGATGAGAAGGACTTAATTAATATTTATAGAGTACTTATTTGTTTCAAAAGGAATACAAGAAAAAAAGAAGAGAAACAAGCACATGTTTCTCATTGCCTGAGCTCTAATGCAATTCAGTACAGTGACTTTATTTCATCACTTCCCTGATAAATCATAGGAGCTAAGGATGGCAGTCTAAACCCACTATACTGATTAGTAACTGTGGTAACTGGGGATATTGGCTATACAGGCACATCTCTGAAAAAAAAAGTATGTTCCAAGAGATTTGAGGTGGGGCCCTTGGCACTGATTTTATCTCTGAATGTGTCTGTTGCTCTCCTGGGGCTCAGATGCTCCGCCTTCTTTAGGGCATTGAGTTGAAGTTGTGACTCTTGGTATCGGCACACAGCCTGAGACGGTACCGTTCCATCAAAGCTGCCCAAACCCTAACATCAGCACTTTGCCACTAACCAGCCACCCTGTGTAGGGAAACTCATTTCAATCAATCACGGTATTGATTTACCTGGAATATTTTGAGCCACTCGTCTTTGTCTAAAAATAACAATGCTTCGATAGCATGTAGCCACCCTTGCCCAAAGAGTACAGATGTGTGAAACTATAGTTTCAGCATCCCTTTTAGTTTTCTACTATCCATTTTATTTTTCTCCATTTGACTTTAAGTGTTAGAATTCGTCTCTAAACCAATTTACTTCCAAGGTTTTACAGAAGTCTCCAGTTACTTGAAGGTCTGACAGAATCAAAGGGACTTTCTTTGTGAGGCCAAATACAGACCAAAGAAAAATTGCTGGAGTGTTTTCAGGAGCTCTTTCCAAGTCTGATCTGTACCCTGACCCTTTTCTTCTTTTTCTTGACAAAAAAGCCAATTCTTTGGGGAATGAAATTATATCGATGCAATGATCTCACGTGTGAATATTACTGGCCTCAGCATCTCTCTTAGTGATGCTGCACAGCCTGACCTTGGGATTTCCTGAATAACCTTTCACGTTTTCAAGGGGTTTGAGCCACAAATTTCAACGTCGCCAACAAATGTTTGGCTGACAGCCGTTCTTATTTATTTGGGTTAATAACAAAACAGCATTTAAAAAACTCCCCATCCGTAGTGAAAATTTCCTGTCCGACTGTGTTACAACAGATGCAGTAAATGTGTTTTTACCTGCAATTCGATCTGCTTTGTGTTTATTTAATAAAGGAGATTCTATCATCTGAGCATGCTGAATTTTTTTTAATATATATAGCTTATGAACACAGGCAGAGGGAAACAGCTGCCGTGTCACTAAGTGCTGCATGCTATCAGCAGTGGTTTTATACTGTTATTACAAAAATATTTACAATTAAAATGTGGGGCTTGGTTTAAAGAACACCTGTTTAATCAAGGCTAGAAAGTCATATTTTGTATATGCCACTGGGTGAGCAGGTGCCTTGCATATCAATTCTGTCCCTGATTACTATCTGTTCTAAAGAGTTTTCTCCAGAAAACTCTTTGCTTTCTGTTGCACTACTAGTTAAAATTTTAGGACAAATATTTATCTACTAAGGTTTGCTTGGGCACTGAGTTAGGTTTTTCTTTTTTTTAAATTTTAAAGTAATTTTTCTTTATTATCAAAATAATATATCAAAGTATACTTCCTCATCATGAAACATTCAGAAAATAAAGAATGATTTAAAGAAGAAAATTTAAAATAGCATTAAATAAAAATAACTAATTCAGTCATTATTATTTACATTTTAGTGTATGTTTTTCCCTAAATGATTTTTTGAAAGATGAAATTATTCTATACATTCTGTTTTTAATATAACATTTTATGTTTAAGTTTCCTTTTGTCTTTAAAAAGTAATTTCCTGCAGGAAGTTTGCTACAGATCTTACCTAGAAGAATAATAAGAAGAGAACAGTAGTGTCCTGAATCTTCTGAGTTTTGTGGTGATGGAGATTTTTTTGTTAATTGAATATCTTGATTCTCTGAGAGTAAATGTAGAGTAGATAATCACAACCTGGGCTTATAATGGTATGAAGTTAGAGAGGCTTGGGCCATTTACTAGTAATATAAATGCAGGAAACTTGTTAGATTTTTCTCAACTTGGAGAGTTATGAAGGTGATATTTTATTCCTCATAAGGTTTTTGAGAAAATTAAATAATGCAGTTTATATAAAGTACAAGTGTCTGGAATGAAGTTGTATGCTCAGTTGCTCAGTCATATTCGACTCTTTGTGACCCCTCTGTCCATGGGATTTCCCAGGCCAGAATACTGGAGGGGGTTGCCATTTCCTTCTCCAGGGGAGCTTCCCCACCCAGGGACAGAACCCAAGTCTCTTGTGCCTCCTGCATTGGCAGGCAGATTCTTTATTACTGAGCCACCTGGGAAGCCCCTGAAATGAAGTTAGCAGTAAATGCTGTTAGTATTAATATCCAAACAAGATCTATATGTAAGGGTGAACAGTTTTCAGAGACTGAATATTTTTGCCATTCTAAAACACCAGACTGGTTATGCTTTGAATAATGTGAAGATTCATGTTTTCGACATCATATTGTAGTGAAAAAAGTATGAGACCACAATATCACCCAGGTATATATTTGAATCTCAGCTCCATTACTTACTAGCTAAGCTTCAGTTTTCTCTCCCACTGAAGGGAGGTAATAATCCTTATCTTTACGGGCTATTGTTAGGATTAAGTGATGCTATCTCCAAACTGTATTGATCCATAGTGAAAACCCAATACATTTTCTACTGTTTATGCATTCTCCTTTAAACTCTTCATTATGAATTAGTATCAGAGAGTGAGTTAATGCAATGGAAACACCTCTTTCCTCCTATATAACATAGTTTTATTGAACTTCCTGGGAGTTAAGAGCAGAGATACTTGTTTGAAAGCCCAGTCACATTAGTTATCAATTCTTGTTGTGGATAGGCAGGCCAGCCTACCTGAGATTTATTCCTAAAAAAATCAGTCTGCTCCTGAGGAATTAGAACATTAAGATGCTGAGACAAATCTCAGTGTTCCATATCCTAATGCCTCTTCTGGACCCATTTAATTGTAAATGGCCTTCCTGGGCAAAAGCATCCAAGTTGTGCATGAGGCTTTTTCATAGCCAGTGACCCATAGACTCCATGGTGGTGTGAAGACTTTCTACTTTATTTATTCTGACTCTCTGATGGAGCTTCACACAGTCCTGGACTCCCTGGCCTCCAGCCACACGGATGTTTCACCTCTGTGCTGTCTAATCACCTCCTGACCCTGTTACTTTTTTTTTTTTAATTGAAGGATAGTTGCTTTACAATAGTGTGTTGGTTGCTGCCATGTATCAACATGAATCAGCCATAGGGAGACATGTGTCCCCTCCCTCTTGAACTTCCCTCCCACCTCCATTCCGTCCCATCCCTCTGTGTTGTCACAGGGCCCCAGCCTGAGTTCCCTGAGTCATACAGCACACTTCTATTGGCCGGCTATCTGTTTTGCAAACAGTATTGTGTATGTTTCCATGCTGCTCTCTCCATTTGTCCCACTGTCTCCTTCCCCCACTCCATGTGCGCAAGTCTGTGTCTGAACTGCCCTGCAAATAGGTTCATCATTACCATCTCTCTAGAGTACATATGTGTGTTCATATACGATCTCTGTTTTTCTCTTTCTGACTTATTTCCCTCTGTATAATAGGTTCTCGGTTCTAATTATGCACCATAATTAGAACACATTGACTCAAATACATTCTTTTTTATGGTTGAATCGTATTCCATTGTACATATGTACCACAGCTTCTTTATTCATTCATCTGTCGATGGACAGCTAGATTGCTTCCATGTCCTAGCTGTTGTAAATGATGCTGCAGTGAACATTGGGGTACATGTGTCTTTTTAAATTATGATTTACTCAGGGTGTATGCCCAGTAGGGGGATTGTTGGGTCATATGGTAGTTTTATTCCTAGTTTTTTAGGGAATACTCCACTGTCTTCCATAATGGCTGTATCAGTTTACATTACCATCAACAGTGCAAGAGGGTTCCCTTTTCCCCACATCCACTCCAGCATTTATTGTTGGTAGATGCTTTTGATGATGGCCATCCTGACTGGTGTGAGGTGATATATCATTGTAGTTTTGATTTGCATTTATATAATAGTGAATGATGTTGAACATCTTTTCATATGTTTTTTAGCCATCTGTCTGTCTTTGAAGCAATGTCTCTTTAGGTTTCCTGCCCACTTTTTGAATCGGTTGTTTGTTTTTATGGTATTGAGTTGCATGAGCTGCTTGTATATTTTGGAAATGAATCCTTTGTCAGTTGTTTCATTTGCTATTATTTTTTCCCATTCTGAGAGTTACTTTTTCCCATTCTGAGAGTTATCCTTTCACCTTGTTTATAGTTTCCTTTTCTGTGCAAAAGCTTTTAAGTTTAATTAGGTCCCACTTGTTTATTTTTGTTTTTATTTCCATTACTCTAGGGGATGGGTCATAGAGGATCCTGTTGTGATTTATGTCATGAAGTGTTCTGCCTATGTTTTCTTCTAATAGTTTTATAGTTTCTGGTCTTGCATTTGGGTCTTTAATCCACTTTGAGTTTATCTTTGTATATGGTGTAAGGATGCTTCACTGGTGGCTCAGATGGTTAAGAGTCTGCCTGCAATGTATATGTTATACATGTATCTTCCTGTGATCAGGAAGATCTCCTGGAGAAGGAAATGGCAACCCACTCTGGCATTCTTGCCTGGAAAATTCCATGGATGGAGGCTCCTGGTGGGCTACAGTCCATGCGGTCACAGAGAGTTGGACGTGAGTGAGCAACTAACTTTAACTTTTGTGGTGTTAGGAAGTGTTCTAATTTCATTCTTCTACATGTAGCGGTCTAGTTTTCCCATCACCACTTACTGAAGAGACTATCTTTTCTCCATTGTATATTCTTGCCTCCTTTGTTACTATTTTTAATTTATATGTCTGCTTAGTTGCAGAATGCAGGATCTTTTAGTTGTGGTGTTCAGAATCTTTTTCCCTAACCAGGGATCTAACCCTGGCCCCTTGCTTTGAGAGCATAGTCTTTCACCTTGGGTACAAGCCTCTAGTCCTTAGTTGTATTCAGTTCTCATGATTTCAGGCATGAATTGGACAATATTTTTATTAAACATCTGTTAAAGAATAAAATTCAACAGAATACATTTTAAATATCTTACTGGCTGTATTCAGCAATCATGAACTGAGGAACATCCTGTCTATTATTGTTCAATTCAGGAGAGCTTTATAAACCAAAGTGAGTAAGAACAAAGGGAGTTATACTGGACGTTGGCCAATTAAAGCAGGGTTACTTCCCTTATATAGAGGAAAGGGCAACTGTGGAATCAGGTAGGCAACTGTGCTGAGCTGGCAAGTGCTGACTGGTTGATGTAGGACTTCCTTTTCTGGGAGAGGCAAACATAGAATTTAAGGAAAGATTTTGTTTGCTGACATGTGAGCAAGTGTGAGCAACTCCATCCTGGGCCTAACCTGACTACTTTAACGTGCCAAAGACCACATGTTCTTTCTTTTTGTTATCCCCAAAAAACATAGGGTAGGTAGACCTTGTTGACTTTTAGAGCTGGTTCAGGGCAAATAGAGAGAGCCTATGAAGATACTGAATTTCTTATCACCAGGCATGTATAAGCAGAGATCTCTCATCCTGCAGGCTACCAAGGGTATTCAAATATTAAAAAGGTGGAAAGGAATGAGAAAGTCCCGTGGAGGAACTCTCACCTGCTCTTGAGACTGTTAGGATATTTCTACCCAGTACCCTTATATTTTTCAGTTCTTTACCTGTTGGGATGAGGATAATTATATTCAGCAACAAAGACATTACATGTAGAGAATTTTTTTAAAAATCCAAAAACCAGATGAAAAGCATTGAAAATCAGAAGACCTTTCTGGGTTTATCGCTGCAATGTTTTCTTTAGAAGTGAAAAAACCAACTTCCTTTAATGGCTGTGTATCAAGGTGCTATGTGATGAAACTTTCTCTAATGATAGAAATGTTCCACATTGGTGTCTCCCGGTATGATAGCACTAACCATTTATGGTTATTGTGACTGAGTAACTGAAGATTTAATTTTAATTAACATAAATTTAATTGTCCACATGTCTAGTGGCTCTAGAATGTAGCAGGTCTAGAACGTATCATGGTTTTGTTGGAAAGATACTTAACTGCCAAAGAGTATTTCAGACCACGTCTGCAGAGGCATTTGGGATCACTAAGAGTCTCCACGTTTGAAACAGTCATTCTTGAAGAAAAACAAGACATGGGTGGTTGCATTATCATGTATCAATACTCTTTATGTCCTTATTGGTAAGGAAGCATTGGTGGTGCAGTGGTAAAGAATCTACCTGTCAGTGCAGGAGATGCAAGACACGTGAGTTTGATCCCTGGGTCAGGAAGATCCCCTGGAGTAGAAAATGGCAACCCACTCCAGTATTCCCATGTGGAGAATTCCATGGATAGAGGAGCCTGGTGGGCTATAGTTCATAAGGTCACAAAGTGTCAAATGAGACTGCGCATGCACACATACATTGTGAACCATAAAAGAAAAGTTAATAATTTTTACAAAATTAAGAACTTAAGAATTTTGATTTAGGCATCATAAAGTTAGAAAAAAAGTGAATGGGAAAAAGAAAAGGCATTTGCTGCTTATAACTAGCAAAAGTTATTATAATAAGTAAAAGATAAATAAAATAAAAGATGCAAAAGAGAAATATGAATTACTCTAAATTTATCATGCAAATTAATAATTGCAGTTAAGTAGTGTTCTTGCCTGGAGAATCCCTGGGACAGGGGAGCCTGGTAGACTGCCGTCTATGGGGTCACAAAGAGTCGGACATGACTGAAGTGACTTAACAGCAGCAGCAGCAGCAAGTGTTGTGTACCTAACACAATGCAAAAATTACATGTTGAACAATAGTAAATGATGAAGATATAGAGCAAGGTAAGTTCTTACAACTGATATGTAGTGTGTGAGCTTATAAAATAATTTAATATTATCATTGAAACTATGGATATATTTATTACCTAGCAATTTTTCTCTTAGGTAAATGCCCTAAAAACTCCTCTTAGATATAGGCACTGGAGTTCAAGTGAAATGTCCAGATAAGCACTATAATGTTAAAAAATGTAAATAGCTCAGATTTTCACTAATGTAGAGTAGATAGATCTGGTGTTGTCTTAAGATAATTTGGTGTAAATGAACTAAAACTGAAACCAATAGCATGGGTGAACCTCAAAAACAAGAGTTGGAAAAAAATCAAGCCAAGAAGTATGTGTGAGGTTGAATTCTAAAAAAACGGGGGAGAGGGCAGATATGGAATTTGGAGAAATAGTGAGGGGTGGGATGCTGTTCTGTAGGTTCATATAAGAAGCTTCAAATACTTTAAGATCATTCTACTTTTATGTGGTTGATTAATTCATGAATGTTCCTTTTAGTATTATTCTTTAACCTTTCTTTTATATGTTATGTGTATATTTTGTATATAGATAGCTTATTTCATAATAAAAGCAAATATTAAAAAAAAGCACACTGCTAAGGCAGAATATAAATTGCTTCATAAAAAAAGTTCTTTACCAGCTGCAGAGAACCTCTAGGCTCACTCATATGCTAAAAGATATGCTAATTTGAGAGCCTTTCCTGGTGGCTCGGTGATAAAGAACCTATCTGCCAATGCACGAGATGCCTGTGCAATCCCTGAGTCAGGAAGATGCCCTGGAGAAGGAAATGGCAACACTCTCGAGTATTCTTGCCTGGGAATTCCCATGGACAGAGGAGCCTGGTGGGTTATAGTCCACAGGGTTGCAAAGAGTCAGAACCGACTTAGCAACCAAACAACAACAACATGCTAGTTTAGTTCTTTTTCTTACAGGCTCAGACTCAGAGTTCTTAGTGCTCAAATTTCTATCCTGGTAAATTAATAATCCTTATATGTTATATATCAGAGCTAAAATTGCTTACATTATATCTAGAAATAAGACTGGCTTATGTCTATTAAGTGCCATTATGGACCTGGCACTTTTTAAATAGCTTCATTTGAGTTCAGTTGCTCAGTTGTGTCCAACTCTTTGTGACCCCATGAATTGCAGCACACCAGGACTCTCTGTCCATCACCAACTCCTGGAGTTCACTTAAACTCATGTCCATCGAGTCTGTG